>BSUD01000007.1:2082370-2160209 GCA_033239045.1 Fagopyrum esculentum | reverse complement strand
TTTTTTTGGCTTCAATGCCTTTAGTTCATTATATAAAAGTTGGTACAGATAATGTGATTTTTTTAATTATTAATTTTTATAGCAAAAATCGGTCAGATTGATCATTTTAGGGAGGGCCTACAAAAGGCTAAGGGTATAAGAGTGAATTCATTGAGATTGAAGGCGACAACCTGATGCTCATCGATGCAGAGTATGGAAACCTTCATGGGGTTTGGACATGATATGATTATCACAGATATCTCAAAGATAATCTCGGGATTCTCTAACTCCATAACACAACACATTTACAGGGAAATTAATATGGTCGCGGACAAGATTGCCATGCACGGACACACATCGTACAGGAAAAAAAATATGCGGATAAGATACGAAATTCGGACTCTTAAAAAAAGTTGAAGTTGGGTGTCGAGATTTTTAAATGAGCCGAGTGATCAGCAACACAATTGATTTCTCAAAATACCTGCATAATCTAGTGTCGTCAAAGAAATGAAGATTCAAACCTTTAGTCGGATATAATCATTTCGAAATTTGAATTTTGTATGCTTACAAACAACAATCGTTAAGAAAGATTATGGAATACTACTATGGAGACGCTTTGATGTCAAAGATGACCGAATTTCATTTAAATTAAGCAATTAACGGATCGGATATCCGAGCCTTCAAATCGGAGATATTCGAAAATGCACACCCCTATCCCAAACCACAATTTAAAGATAATTACATATAAATGCAAAAAGAGGTAATGTCTCCCGCATATACCCTTGGTTTCAGATGGGTAAAAATGATTTAATTTTGTTTTGTAAATTCGGAGAAGATCGGGAAAAGGGCAAAGAAGCAAATCTAACTCCTTCAATATTGCACATAATATTCCTCAGATAACTACAGTCCAAGTACGAAACTTAGCACTGTTTGTAAAGAACAAATAGTTTTAAGTTTCTTTTTGTTACTGCCTAAGTAAACTGAAAAGAGCCTCAACATTGCCTTGATAATGTAACATTTAAAAACAACCTAGTTCTACAGTTTTCTTAGATAATTTGCCTTTTTCACCCATGAGTAGGAGATACCTTTTTGGCAACTGCTTTGATGCTTTCAATCCTCTCTTCAACCAATTTCTCAAGCTGCTGCTCTACATTAGCTTGTTGATCTTCATCAACCTCTAGGGTAGTTCCCTCGCTGTCTTGAGCGTTGTACATGACAAACGACGTGTCTTGATCATACTCACTAGGGATGTCAACTACTTTCTTTCTGTTGGGGACGGATGGCTCTTTACCTAGTACAGATAACTTGACGCGGTCTGAGATGAAAGTCTTGAAGTTATCCATGTGTTTTTTTTCGGATGGATCGAGAGCAAGGTAGATGAGGATTTCCCAGCATTGGATGAACTGTTTCTTGTTGATCTTTAGGGTTTTACTGACTTCTTCTACGGTGGTAAGTGGGGGAAGGAGGGATTGAGAGTTTGGAGATGCTCTCTTTGATAGATTAGCTTCTTTTAGTTGAGGTGTGATTGAGTTGACTGCCTCTTGCACAGAATTGCAAGCAAGTAGACGAGGTATGTCTAGACAGTTGCGAACGTGTTGCAGAGAATCCAAAGGCTCTTCAATTGTGAAGTCATAAAAATTCTCGGAGATGGCAAGATTGTGTAGGGCCTCTAGTAAAGTTCTTCCATAGCCCTTGCGCTGGTATGGAGGTAGTATAAGTATCTGCACATCAATGACAGATTTTTTACCATGCTGAAGAAAAAGAAACAGTACATAGATGGCAGAATTAATTACTTAGATTATTGGAGAGATTAGATTTCAGAAGATTTTAGAGAGCTCATTTTCATGGCTTTGTAATTTTTCATAGTATATCCACTCCATTAATTTACAAAAAAATCTCTTACCAAACCCTCAATTAGAATTTTTTGGTAGGTTTTCATATTCTAGAAAACTCCTAAAAAACTACATAAAAGTTTCAAATACTTGGAAAAAATCATTCCTGTGATTACAGCTTTATCTTTGGATAGCTTTTACATTTAGTATCCAGAAAAGTAAATTCATGACTGTAGCCCGTTTTCATTAGAGAATTTGGCAGTTGAAGAGGAATTTTTTTCATGAGTCGTATCCAATATAACAAGCAAAATAAAAATCAGTACTCCATCAGATATGATCAAATGATAACCAAGGATAGATAAAAACCTGGCTGAGCCTGAGTCTCAAACTCTCAGGATAGCTGTAAAACCTGTAAGTAGCTGCTAACCCAAGCAATTTAACTTGAGAGTCTTCTTCCTGATCACCAGTTTTCTGAATGATTAGGTAGATCTCCCATCTAGAATCTGTAACATCAATGGGGCTGCTGCCTGATATCCATAACAAAAAAGAGGATTATACATACAATCATTGCATAAGGGGTAGAGTACCAAAACCAAACAGAATCATAGGATTACCATCTACAAGGAGAAGAATCAGAGGGATCAATCTGCTGTAAAACTGCCCTACAAGCATGTCACCAACAAGCAATCGAACCACCTGTCCACAATAAGCACAACAGAGATCTTCAAGTTTACTTGAATCAGGAAACAGATTATAAATCACTAGTCAGCAAAAAAGTGTATTGGTTTCCTTGAGGGTGAAGTGACTGAAGTCATTTCCATTCTGACAGTTACTCTATGCGCCCTTGACGTATGTTTTTTTACAGTAAAACATGCTTCTAACAAAACATAGTGAGAATATGCAAAATCGTTGCAGCAATGGATCGTAAACCAAGTCAATTTAATACACTGTTGCCAAGGAAAGTAGATAAGCTCAAATGGGAAGTTTTGGATACTCCAACCATGGAAGTAATTCACAGATAATATGCAGATAATGTATTCAACACAGTGATCAAAACTTTAAAGATAGAGCTTTATGAAAGGCACCTCCACAGAATGAGCTTCAGCCTCTGAATCACAGGCATCCCCATTGGAAGCAATTTGTGGTAGCTTCTCCCCTTTTAAAGCGACTGACCTGAGATGATGACCAAGGACAGGAAAATCTTGAGTGAAGGAATGAAGGTACAAAAAGAATGGGTTTGATAAACCAACAATTTGATGATAAATACCGAATATATTGTCTGTCTGTAGAGAACAATTGAAGAAATTGATCTTTATCCTCAACGAGATTATCAGCAAAGATATTCTGTAGTAAATAAACCACAACTATGAGCATAATAGCATATTTTACATGGATACTGGTATAGAATAAAAATAGCTGGTGACTCGAAGGATAGTCCTACAAGTACCTGAAAAGCAGTTTTCAGATCAGTGATCCCTTTGCCACCCTTATTACCAAATGACAGTCAAGAAAGAAACAGAAGTAGTCAGCACAAAGGTTGTCAAATTTATAAAAAAAAAAAAAATCCAAAACAGATGACCTAAAGTAGACATTTGAAGCAAACGTTCAAGATATTTCACTTTTTTACTACCCTGAAAACTAAAACACGGCTACTTACATCAGATGTGCTTTTGTAAGTGACATCCACGTAAGCACGAAATGATATTGTGCTAACCCAGAAAGTAACCTGTGGTAAATGCATAAGATTAGTATGAATATTTTGAATTAGTGCCATAAATCTCTTCTATTTCCTATTCACTCCAGTAAAAATGAGGCAGCCAGAAAGTAAAGACGTCACAGACATGAGACTGTCACAATTCTTGTTACTAAGGTGGAACATAGATGGAACCTTAAGCTAACATTTTTTTTCAGTATCAATTGCCTCGGGTAAAGGTCAACACCTCTTTTTATAAAAGTAATATGCAACCAGAAGCCGGAACAATTACCCAAATACTACTTAAAGCTGTTACAATGTTTCACACGACAAATAGCAAGATTTCAAACACAAGCTAGATACTTAGAACCGTATACAATGACCAGGAGAACAACATTTGCATTACTTCTTATATACAAAAATTAGTCATACTCAACATCACAAGTTTAAGGTATTTTGCCAATATGATTCCATGAAACATAAAGCAAGAACATGAAACACCACAGTTGTAACTAACTTCAAACCACTAAGATAATGTGCATGCTCCTTTTCCAGATGTAATGTTTAAGGGTGGCACAACCATATCTTTTTTACTACCCTTTTCAGATTTTATTTATAAGATCGGCACGTCAATCTCTTTTTTGTTTACTACCCCAGTACCCCCACCAACCCAGCTCCCCACCTAGCTCCACACTACCTCTGTACAGTCTGTACTGCTTATACCTATTCACAGCTCTCTTTTCTCCTTAGACCCAGCTCAACACAACCTCTGTACTGGTTATACCTATTTTCAGCTCTCCTTTGTCCATAGACTCATTGGTTGTACCAACGAGGTTACCATTCATCTCGAGTGAATAGTAGAAATACCCATAAAGAATGTAGAACATCAGCTGCAGGAAATTAGCAGTAACCATACCTTCAATCCTACATAACCATAGATTTTCCCATCTTCTTCAAAAAAGTTGCTCAAGTCAATTGGATCAATGCAGTATCCTCCTCCTGATTCCACCTCCTCCTTGCTTGAAACTACAGGATATTATCACAACAACAAAAAACTAATTGACATCAAAGAATAATGTTTGCATTATCTAGTTCCACATTCCAATCATGAATCATCATACACAGTTAAATCACGTTTTAAGGTCAATGTCAAAATCTTATACTCGCTAAACACATGAAGCATACAAAATTACGCCAAGCAACACAAAAGACATAAATAAAAGGTATGGAAAAAAACTAAAGCGTGATAGGTCATCAGCTAGACGGTACCGTCCGGATTCCATGTGAGCTAGTCAAGCAAAAAGAGGGGAAACCATTGGCCCAAAAATACAATCACTTGATTACAGAATCAAAAGAGAGAGATATACCTAAGTAAATGTCGATGCACTCCTTTGGTTCGATGCCAGCGTCTAGATCCCCAATTTTTTACAAACAATCGCAAACACCAAAATGTTCAAAGTTATCATAAACTCGAAAAAATTAGAACCAACAAGGCAGATAAGAAAATTGGAAACAAATTGAATGGTACATAGGAACTTACCGGCGTTATCAAAGGCAACTCGCCGGCGTTTTTTGGGCTCGGAGACTGAATCGGTCGATTGTTGCTGCTTCTGACCCATGCTTCTAGGGCTTCGTTCGCAGAGCGGGAAATGAGACTGTGACAAGCGGGAAAATGTACCTGGAAATTACGCGAGGGTCAAAAGAGCGTATTTATAGAACAAGGGTCTCCCTTGTACATATATGAGTTCTGATACGTGTAGATGATAGATGACCATGTGGGTCGGCCCAATTTGGAACCGGATTTGGGCTGTAACACGGCCCGTCTAGTTCAAATGGGCCTAATTTTGGAGCATGGCGGTAACCCAAGTACCGGCTTACTATTTGCGCGGACAAATGCGAAGTCCACATGCGCCACAGGCCACGCGCATGTAGAGAGCATGCGCAGCCCCGAAACTGAAGAATAAGGAAAGAAGACGGGGTGTCGCACAACACTCTAATATAAGGGTTTGGAGAGAGTACGCATTCAGCATGCGCCCATGTGCATGAGATGTTGCACTGAAAGGCCCGCAATGCATTGTCTCATTGGCGTTTTTTGACCTCGTCAAATAATATTACTCCAGGTGTCAGGTGGGCGGATCATGCGGTTTTGAGTCGAGTTATTTGAGTTTCGGGGGATTTTATATTGGCTAAAGTCGAGCCTAATGTCTATTGTTTTTACTAGGGGTGAGCATCTCCGGATATCCGATCCGATCCGAAGGCTCGGATATCCGATTCGACAAGCTTTAAAAACTCCGATCCGAATCCGATCCGAGAACACCCGGATATCCGACAGTTTTATCCGGACGGATATCCGATCCGAAGATCCGATCCGGATATCCGATCCGATCCGGATATCCGATCCGATCCGGACATTTTTTCTTAAACTAGTCGGATATATCCGATCCGATCCGACTTTTCCCTCTAAACTCCGATCCGATGATCCGAAAAATATGCCCGGATCGGATCGGACTCGGATCACCATTTGTCGGATATCTTCGGATTCGGATTTTTCCGGATCGGATCTTCGGATTGACGGATCGGATTAGTCGGATCGGGTTTTTTTGCTCACCCCTAGTTTTTACATTGGATTTTGTGTGTCGAGTAAGAGATTTATTGTTCTCTAAATTCATGTCAGTTAATTTATGTCATAATATTTGAGTGTAATCGAGTTCGGTCATATCCGGGCTATTTTGACTTCGTGTCAATTTTGAATTTATCCCGTATGTCTCATTTTTTTTTTTTATGTCAATAGTGATATTAGGTCTTTAATTGTCAATATATAATTTACATTAAGTTTTATTTTTAATTTTTTTCGATACAATGTAGGTGAGACAACAAAGATCAAACTCTAGAAATAGATAGTCCAAGAATATCATTTTGGATGAGGTCTTCAACGTCCCGTAAAAGGATATCAACATCTCAATTTGTGCCATGGGCATGATGTGCAAGTTTGATGTTATTTTTGAAGTTATTGAACATGGACGTTGAATCAGATTCACACATTCTTCATCCATCCTCTTTTTATACTAGAGTCGGAGCCCAAATCATAACCTTAACCCCAACCACCTCAACTTGGAGTACCACACAAGCTCTCCGTCGTTGCCACGAGTACATGGCCATTCTCGTCCCTAGCCGCCACACCAATGCCTACTTTTTGGTATCCATATATGAATATCAATATATCAGATATCGGTATCACGATACGAGTATGAGATTGATATCGATATCTTTGTTCGGTATGTTTAAGTAAATGAAAGATTGAATCAAATTCACACAATATTCCTCCATCCTCTTTTTATACTAGAGTCGGAGCCCAAATCACAACCTTAACCCCCAACCACCTCAACTTGGAGTACCACACAAGCTCTTCGTCGTCGTCGTTGTCATGAGTACATGACCATTGTCGTCTCTAGCCGCCACACCAATGCCTACTTTTTGGTATCCATATATGAATATCAATATATCAGATATCGGTATCAAAATATGAGTATGAGATCGATATCAATATCTTTGTTCGGTAGGTCTTAGTAAATGAAAGATGAAGAACAAATATAAGATATAAGATACGTAAGTCAAAACTCATATCTCATAGATATGATACCAAAGTAACCAAACATATCCTTAGATATCACATTGTACCAATTTATAAGCTCGCTCTAAACACAGAGTATCTGCCTAAACTGGCAATTGCTATATATGATTCGAAACACCTCACAAAATGAAAAAATCGAACAAGTAACAGTTGAGATTTGGGGAGAAGGAAACAGATAACGGAACTACTTTTCTTCCCTTTACCTCCCCAAATTCTTCGTCCAGAATCTCCCAAAAAACAACACATGGATTTGATACCCGCCGACGGCAGCACACGGATCCCAAAACGCCAAAAATTCCGATCCTTGAAGCTCATCAGCAATGTCGATATGGAGCAATCGCTAGGTCAAGAGCCATTCGGTGTTGAATATGGCAGGCTTGACAATGGCTTATCGTATTACGTTCGATCCAATTCTAAACCTAAGATGAGAGCTGCTCTTGCCCTCGCTGTTAAGACTGGGTCCGTCAATATCTTGTCTACTTAACGTTTTAAAGTTTTAATCTTGTTTTGTGATTAGTTTGAATGCATTATTTGAACAGTTATTGCTAATTTTATTTGTATTTGCGTTGGAGTTTAGGTTAATCGTGTATGAATTGGAGTGTTGAAATAGCATTGCCGAATGGCGTGGTGGGGTGATTTTTGATTAGGGGATTGTATTCAATGCAAAATTAGGGCATGCGATTTATGTGAATCAGTTGGGGATTAGTCAACTTGAATTGAGAAGAAAATGGTAATGTGAAGTCAGTTGGGTCACTAGGGTGATTGTTTTGCCGTGTTTTTTCATTTGGAAAAATTTAGCATACTCAAGTAGATAGTAAGGCTCTTGATAAGCCAACTTGTTGTCTTACACCATTCAACTGATATCTGAGGTTTCACATTTTGTTTTACATTCTGTCTATCCCAAATGAGAGGGTGCCTATTTGTAATTATGTTATCAAACTCAACACTCTTTAAGTCTCGCGTATCCTTTCCATTTTATTGGTTTACTGTTTTTGTGTGTTTCAAGCTTATTGTTGGATTATGGCAGCTCAGTTTTGGAAGAGGAGCATGAAAGAGGCGTTGCTCACATAGTGGAACATCTTGCCTTTAGTGCGACAACAAATTACAGCAATCATGACATTGTCAAGTTCTTGGAAAGCGTCGGGGCTGAATTTGGTGCTTGCCAGAATGCTATGACATCTGCTGATGAGACTGTGTATGAATTGTTTGTTCCTGTCGATAAGCCAGATCTGTTATCACAAGCCATTTCCATTTTGGCAGAATTCAGTACAGAGGTATGGCTTGTACTCATTGCAGGTTTTCTTTCCCTAAAGTCTCGCTCTCAATAAATTTCCGTTGCTCTTCTCTCCCTCTTTTTTTTATCAATACACTCTATAGATACGAGTTGCAGCAGAGGACTTGGAAAAGGAAAGAGGGGCTGTTATGGAGGAGTATAGGGGCACCAGAAATGCAACTGGACGGATGCAAGAATCACACTGGACATTGATGATGGAGGGTTCCAAGGTAACACTTCTGATACAATCAAGCCACTGAACCATATTGGTCACATTAATCCTTGGGTCCTTGCATTTGTTGCTGACACGCTTAGTAGTGACTAAAAGAAAATATACTTGATATCCTTTTTGAGGTTTATTCATGATTGCTCGAGGCCTTAAAGAGTCTTTGTAAGAGGTGTTTTATATTCATCCAGGATGCCCTGATCAATCTCAGTTCATATATAAGTTAACAGGTACTCAAGTGTCCTTACATATTTACGGTGTTGCAGAAACAATAATAGTAACCGTATGACCACTTTTCTTGTTGTTGTATAATATTTTAAATAGCTATCATAATGGAAAAACCGCATATATTTCTCTGTTTTTTTATTTGTACTATTTTAGACATTTTAGTGCTTATTTTCCCAGTTAAACTTTCAATTTTTTTTCCCCCTCTCGAGGTGTGGCCTTGTTTGGTATTCTTTGAATATAATAATGGCAAAACTACATATTGGTCTGCTTTATTTATTTATTTTTTTTTTACTGTTTTAGATGTTTATGACTAGGTAGTATAATTAAATGCTACCAACTTTATATAGCCACCACCAAGTTCATAACTGCAATTCTGCAATGAATTGCTATTGGTCAACTGCAGTATGCACATCGTCTGCCAATTGGAACAGAAAAGGTCATTCGAACTGTTTCCGCTGAGACAGTGAGGCAATTTTATAAGAAGTGGTACAACCTACATAACATGGCAGTGATTGCTGTTGGAGACTTTCCTGAGACACAGGTTAATTTTGTTGTTCTATTCTCTTGCTGGACTTTGTTCTAATTAACTTTAGCTTACAAGTATTTTCCTAACATCTCTCAAATATCAGTCTGTTGTTGAGTTGATCAAGACACATTTTGGCAAGAAGACTTCTCCTTTGGATCCTCCATTGCTACCTCAGTTTGAAGTTCCAACTCATGAGGAGCCACGCATTTCATGTTTTGTTGAATCTGAAGCTGGTGGAGTGAGTATTCTATGTTCACACTGATATCAAAATGGAAGTACATTGTACATTTGTACCTTTTCTGGAGCAATAATTTCATTGATTTGCCAACATAGTCTGCAGTGATGATCAGTTTTATGATGCCAGCTGGAGAGTTGAAGACCGTGAAGGACTACAGGAATTTACTTGTAGAATCAATGTTCCTTTAGGCTTTAAACCAGCGACTGTTCAAAATATCTCGTAGGAAGGACCCCCCCTTCTTTTCATGTTCTGTTGCTTCCGATGACTTAGTTCGCCCCATAAAAGGTTATATAATGACTTCGTCTTGTAAGGAGAAGGGGACTATCGAGGCCTTGGAGTCAATGCTCACTGAGGTGTGCAGCTGTCTAGATGTGAGTTTGCGATATATACTATTTCCGTTCTTTTATTGATTTCTTATATCAGCTGGCAAGGATTCGGTTGCATGGGTTCACGGAGAGAGAGATCGCTATAGTTAGAGCATTGTTGATGTCAGAAATTGAATCTGCCTATTTGGAGCGTGATCAGATTCAGTCAACTAGCTTAAGGGATGAATATCTACAGGTAAACTGTTGTTTATTCTTTTACTTGGATCATATTATTTGCATCTAGAGTTTATAGTCATAGGTGTGCTGACGATGCAGTTCTTTCTACCTCCGTTTTTCTGTAGCACTTTCTGGCCAGTGAACCTGTAGTTGGGATTGAGTTTGAGGCTCAGCTACAAAAAACTCTTCTACCTTGTGGGTATCTAACATTACATTAATTAATTAAACATAAATAAATAAATAATAGAATTAGAGACATGGTTAATGCTAGAATACTTACTATGTGCAGCAATATCATCATCTGAGGTTGCAAGATATGCTGAAAAGTTCCGAACATCATGTAATTGCGTTATTAAGGCAATTGAGCCTCAAGCTTCATTAACGATAGATGATCTGAAAAGCGTGGTGTCAAAAATCACTTCTCTTGAAGAAGAACGAAGCATCTCAGCTTGGGATGAGGAGCACATACCTGAGGAAATAGTTAATACAAAACCAGATCCAGGGTAAGTTCTTGTTCTATTCAACTAATCCATGACTCTTTATTAATTCATGGCATTGATAAAGTTCTTTGCTGATGTGTGATTGTATTTTCAAAGAGCTGATTGTCTAAGAGAATTCCAAATATTAGTTTACGATTACCAGGGTTACTGATCAATACCATGAAATGAATGTGGAGCCATGACATGTTACTTCATGTAAAATTCTTTGTTATCTTCACTTTCAGTGCATGAATACTTCTAGTACTACTCATCAAGTCATCATTAGTAGACGGGCAACAATCATTTCCCCCCTTTCTCCCAGGATTTGGTGGTGATAATCATATTAACAAATTCCCGTTGACTGTCTCTCTCTCAGGAGCATAATTCAGCAGTTTGAACATCCCAACATTGGGGTTACTGAGCTAATTCTCTCAAATGGAATGAAAGTTTGCTATAAGTGCACTGATTTCTTAGATGACCAGGTATTGTTCTGCGTAGCTTTCTGAAAATTTCTGCTACACATTTCATCCAGTGATTGCCTGAGAGCCATGCATTATGCATATGATGCTCCTTTAAAAAAGTTTTATCGCTGTTAAGTATTGGAGTCATTGACTGGATATTTCCAGCTAGCAAAATTGCCAGATTTCCTTTTTTTTAAATAAAAATTTATTAGGTGGGTGGGTGTGTTGGTGGGGGGGAGTTGCTGCTCATCATATCTAGCTTCGCCCATTAGCCAGCCAGTTACTGAAAAAAAAAACTAATATTAGAATTCAACTTAAGAAGTAGAGTAGAAAGCAAAAAAAACTAATATTAGAATTCACGTGACCATATTTCTTTAATAGTTTTGTAGAGTTTAATGTTCCCTTTTGCCTTTTGGTGCTGTAATGTTTGTCATTCTTATTAAGACTTTGTTGAGCAGGTTCTTTTTACAGGATTTTCTTATGGAGGCCTCTCTGAGCTCCCTGAAAGTGATTATTTTTCATGCTCAATGGGTTCAACCATTGCTGGGGAAATAGGTGTATTTGGCTATAAACCATCAGTGCTAATGGACATGCTTGCTGGAAAGAGAGCAGAAGTTGGAACAAAGCTTGGTGCATACATGCGAACCTTTTCTGGTGATTGTTCACCAACGGACCTGGAAACTGCTTTGCAGGTCAGTTCCCTGGCATTATTATCTCATAAGCCTTTTACATTAATCTCATATTTCTGTTATGCGCTTCATTCTGAGAATGCTATGCTACAGAGGAACATAATGTGAAGTTCTCGTTGTTGATAAAAATATGGAAGGTATCTACATGCTTTTTGTACTGTACAAGCTCAAAGAAGCAAGACTATTGGAATCTTTTTCTAATGACCTCGAATCACGTTATTGACCTGGATAGTAAGAAAGATCAATTTAGTAGGATAAATATCTACTGCTTGTCACATACAGTCTCCTATCTGAGTTATGGATATATGTGGTAGAACTGTGTAAAAAGTTGTTGATGTTAATATACATAAATTGACCTATTAGAACTCACCTATTTCTTGCACCTAAATATAATGTTGTCATATGTTGCAGCTCGTGTACCAATTGTTTACAACAGATGTAGCACCAGCAGAGGAGGAAGTAAGAATAGTTATGCAAATGGCAGAAGAGGCTATTCGTGCACAGGAGAGAGATCCTTACACAGCATTTGCAAACCGTGTGAGGGAGCTCAATTATGGACATTCTTACTTCTTTCGGGTATGGGCTCTCTTTAATCTACTTACATGTTTGAAATATCTCCGTAAATCCTAAATCTTGTATGGGCATCATTTGGTGCAGCCAATCAAGATTAGTGATCTTCGTAGAGTCGATCCTTTCAAAGCTTGTGAATATTTCAACAATTGTTTCAAGGATCCATCAACATTTTCCGTCGTTATCGTTGGCAGCATTGACCCTGCTGTTGCACGCCCTCTAATATTGCAGTACTTGGTATGCCATGTCCATTTTTTGCTTCTATCCTTATGTCCTATATAGTTCATGCTAACTGACTTGATTGGGCTGTGCATAGGGAGGAATACCCAAGCCTTCCAATCCTGTTTTACAATTCAGTCGTGATGACCTGAAAGGCCTACCCTTCAAGTTTCCGGAGAGGATAATCAGGTATTTCCTCCTTTACAAATTGAGTAATATGCGTGGCAAAGTTGTTTTTGGTGTTAGAAATATTTCATGAATAAGAGAGATTTAATAAGAATAATTATAATTAGACATAGCTCAAAAAGATGAAAAAGTGGCATATGATCATGTTAATATATAATGGTCCACAATTCATTAAAAAAGAAAAAAATGGTATACATAAACTCGAATATGCAGCTATAATGAACCAGATAATTTCATTACAGAAGTACCATTTCAACACATTTGCTTATTTTTTAAATTGATAACTTGCTTGTGTGTTGCTTCATGGTTGAATTGAATTGATTGCAATGGAGCTGCGAATTAATGGTTTTGACCTTATTTTTAAGCCATTGTGTGAGGAAATGCTGACAGAATATAATAATCCTCATGGCATGCTGAAATAATATCCGGCAATAAAATATATTATTGTCGCATTTTAATTTTGCTTGTGATTTTTGTTATTAATAATTTATAAATAAACTATATCTCTGGATATTTGGAAATTCTATTCAAAAATCTCTACAGTGAAAGATATATGGGCTCCGTTTGGTAAGCCTTTAAATTAAGGGGATTAAGATTATGGGAATTAAAACAGAGAAATAATTCTCGTAATCTTGTTTGGTAAGGGAATTAAGGAGATTATAGAAGTTGATTATGGAGAATAAGAGAATTAGATTATAGAAATTTTGTAATCTTGTGAAAGTTAGATTATAAGGATTATGGGAATTATTGAAGCTAAAATCTCACTTTTACCCCTCTCTTTTTTCCATCTCTTTCATCCATAAAAAAAAATAGCCGGTACTTTTTTTTGCAATTTTATCCACAATCATATTAATTTCACCAAACACCCATTTCACTTATTTTCATCCCCATCCTCTTAAACAATTTCATCTCCTTAATTCTTCATCTAAATAATTTTCTTCATCCTCATCTTCATCATCTTCATCTACGTAATCTTATGTTACCAAATATGTTACCAAACTGGCCCATGATCTTCTTTTTAGTTTATTTTTGGGAGATTTGGTTTTAAATGGTTTCATGGTGGTCAATTCCATAATCTTGTGCCCTTCTTTGTATGGGTTAACTATAGCTCAGTGTTTCTAGCTAGATTGATGCTTCAATCCATATAAACTCCATGCAGGGAAGCTGTATTTAGCCCAATGGTTGAAGCGCAATGTTCTGTGCAGCTGAGTTTTCCGGTCGAACTAAAAAATGGAGCTATGGTTAGTCATTCCTTGAAAGTCTTTCCTATTTGGAAGGACTGTAACAAATATTCTTCTCATTACTTAGTTTAGTGATATTTAGCTATGCCATATTACATTGTTATGAAATGTAATAACAGATAGAAGAAATCCACTTTGTTGGATTTTTGAGCAAACTTCTGGAGACGAAGATAATCCAGGTTCTTCGCTTCAAACATGGACAGGTATGTCATATGTTCACCTCTGTTTATTTGTCTTTGTATTGGTCATTTCCTAACTGTTGTAGTAAATTACAGATATACTCTGCTGGTGCATCTGTATTTTTGGGTGGAAACAGACCGTCGAGAACTGGTGATGTGCGTGGTGACATTAGCATAAACTTCTCTTGCGATCCTTCCATCTCTTCAACATTGGTATGCTTTGCGTTAAGTTGATCTCATCTTTTCCTAACTACAGAAAGAAAGTTGCTGAGCTTTTCAGTTGCACAATCTGGTAACAGGTAGATCTTGCTTTAGATGAGATATTACGTCTACAAGAGGAAGGGCCTACTGATCAAGATGTTTCAACCGTTCTAGAAATTGAACAACGAGCACATGAAAATGGACTTCAGGTATGTCTCAGACATTGGATCTGTTCAGTTTGTAAAGTGACTAGCATATTGCTATAGTGGACACGCACACTATAAACCTTGTTGCTGAGTGTCCAAAGAGGAATATGTCCTCTTTGGCGGATACTCTAATTTGTTACTGTATTTCTTTACCTAATTGGCTAGTTCATCATTACCTTGTATTGTTTCAGGAAAACTACTACTTGCTTGAGAGGATCTTAAGGAGCTACCAGTCAAGAGTCTATACCGGTGACTTGGTCGCCTCTTTTGAGGTAAGCCAGCCATGGCTTCATAGCATAGTGTTCAGCCTATGCAGTAATCCCATTAGGAATTAACGTGATATTTCTTTTCTCTTGAATAGTCTTTGCATGTTTCTCTTTGACAGTGTCTATTACTTTCTAACTAGACTTGACCAACTTGATGACCCCGAATTAGGATCACCATTGAGCACTTTTGTCACTTGTAACTAAAAAATTTGAAGTATTCTAGACTTGTAAATGAACAAATTTTGAAGCAATTGAACTTGAATTAGCCTCAAACCTGAAATTCAAAATGACATGAATTTAGAATGCAAAAATACTAACTTGAACTTGACCCACGATAAGTTATTATTTAGTGCTCGTTTGGTTGGAGCGGTGGAATGGAAACGGAATGAAATCGGAAAAGGGTAAGGAAAGGAAATGGAAATGATGGAATTATTTTCATGTGTTAAAAGACCTCTAAACAAACAAAGTTTTGATTGATTTGGAATCATTCCGTTACTGGGAATGATTCTTAGCGCTTATAAATGAGCCCTTAATTTCTGTTTCCCATTTGAAGTAATCGTTTATTTGCTGATAAAAGGGTCAAGAAGATGCTCGAGTAAAAGTGAGGCAACACTTGACACCACAAACAGCACAGTTAGCATTACAGAGGTTTCTGCCATATCCGTGCCAAAAAAAGTATACCGTAGTTATTCTAATGCCTCGGACATCTCGGCTGAAGTCATTTTTCCATTCTATGAGAGAGAGTTACACCGGTAATGCAAAGGTAAGTTTAGACTGTATTTTTATTAACCTTTTGTTTTCCGCACACCATGTACGAAAGCAAACTATTCGGTCTTAACTTTCTTTTGCCTTTGAACATGCAGGCCTTAGTTGGCATTGCTGGTCTGACCATTTTAGGAGTAACCTTGTGGAGATACCTGAGAAACAGTAGCAGAACACAGACAAACTAAACTCTTCCTCAAAGAGCGAATCAGATTAGCGCGTTCTTTACCCTAGCAATTCATACATACAATGATACAAACTGATGATAGGTTAGATTCGGGTGCCGAATATTTCCGGATTAGTCTTGAATCTGAAGGTGCTCATGCTGCTTGCTTGAATGGAAGGTTGAGGGTTTTTGATGTGAAAGAAAAACGACAATCTGGTTTCGTTTCGTTGATAGTTGAAAGCTAGACAGTAGTTTGATGGATACAATGAGTTTCGATATACATTCTATTAGTTTGTATACGATAGATGCAATTCTTGTCTGAAATATGGTGCAAAATTGCTGACTGTTCTTGGAGTACGACTACTCAATTCTAATATACATTCTGCTTAGTCCATACTTTCTAGGCTTCTGTTTTGATTTGCTGCTTCACAAAGAGAATTAAGCTTTCCCAAAGAGACCCTATGCATGTGTTATTTTTGCCATAACAATGAACAGAGTGTGTCGTTGGGTATATTTACTTAATTGAAACATTAAAAAGCCTAGTTATCAGTATAGCTTTTCAAAAAGGCCTAGTTATCAGTATAGCTTTTCAAAAAGGCCTAGTTACCAAAATTGTCCCAAAAAAAAAGTACAATAAAATGATAAAAAAAGCTATTTCAATTATGGATAAAAAGTTGGCAATCGGATAAAAACGAAAGTTGTAGCCTAATTTTGACGTTATTTTATTATTATCTGTTTTTTTAATATATTCTCTCAAATCGTATGTTCTAGAATTAGGGTTCAGATTATAATTTTGAAATCCAAAAATAAAAATTTTGTGTTGTGTTTTGGTGAATTAAATGTTGAATCACGTTAGAAGGGTATAAATTAGTGTTATTTAATAATAAATTTAATCAAAATGATTAAAATTCAGAACAAAATGCCTAATAAATATAAGGTTGAATTATTCCAGAAATGCATAAATAAGTGTTATTTATCAACAAATTTAAACAAAAGTAATTAAAATTGGAACAAAATACATAAGGAATATAAGGTTTGCAATTTTAAAACAAAAGTAATTAATATGTTGTCGTGTAAAACACAAATTTTAACACCAAAACGCTATCTTAGACCACTTTAAGATGTTCATCGTCAATTCGTCACAAAGTGTGAATCAAATACTCAGATAAAATGCTATCTTAATATATAGTTAAAAACGTAAAATATTACCTTATCAAACACAACTTTTTAAAAACTAAAATAGCGTTATTAAGATTTTGTAAATTATGAAAATTGATTTATTAAAAATGTAAACAAAAATCCAGATAAAAAATAGTTTTTTTTTTTTGGTGTGAAAAAAAAACTAAGAAAAATGTTAGCCGGGCCCTCCGGTCCAATCCGGTTCCCGTTCCGTTTTAAAAATTCCGGTCCTCCGGTCAAAGTCGGACCGGTTGCACACGCTTAGTTTTACAGTGACGACATTTTGGGCCTGATACATGAAACTGAAGCCCGGCCCATTAGATACCCACAGCTCTAGGGTTTCCGCCGAGCTCTTATTATACCTGCATCTTCACTTTCCTCCGTCTTTGTTTCAATCTCCCTCCTAAGGTCCCTCTCTCTCCTAGTTGATTCTGAATAATTTTAGGGTTTCCATTCTACTTCAGAGCTAACTATCGTTGTTTGAATCTGCAGAGCAAGTAGGTCGGATACAGGTAGAAGATCGAAAATGGTTGACGCCGCCAAGGGAAGGAAAGAGGAGGTCGTTACCAGGGAGTACACCATTAATCTCCACAGGCGTCTACACGGATGGTACTACTACTTTCTCTCTCTTTTGTAGTGTTTTAGTTTTTGCGAGGTTGGGATTGCTGTTGATAATTTCGCGGTTTTCCTTTCTGAACGATGTCGAACGTGAAATTGTGTTATTTTTGCGAGGCTGGGATTGCTGTTGATAATATTGCGGTTTTCCTTTCTGAACGATGTCGAACGTGAAATGGCATGAATTGGAAATCTGCGATACAAAGTTATCAAATTTGGTGTTGAGTAGTATCTTTGTTGCTTGAATCCCGGACCTTACATTGGTTAGGTTGACTGTTATCTCTTTTGATGAACTTAGTGATGATAATTTGTATTTTGGGTTTTGGGTCTGCTTACTGAATGCAATGCATACCTCTATATTACTTTAACTTATTGAATGTTCAGTTCAGTTCAAAGATTCGTAGTCAATGGCCCTTGATCTGATCTTTGTGGTATTGTACTATGATTAATTTATTATGAATTTATTTTGTTCTACAGCACATTCAAGAAGAAGGCACCAAATGCCATTAAGGAGATCAGGAAGTTTGCCAAGAAGGCAATGGGAACCACTGATGTTAGGGTGGATGTCAAGCTTAACAAGCAAATATGGAGCCGAGGTATCCGAAGTGTCCCAAGGAGGATCAGGGTTCGCATTGCTCGTAAGAGGAACGAAGATGAAGATGCCAAGGAAGAACTCTACTCACTTGTAACTGTGGCCGAAATCCCTGCTGAAGGACTCAAGGGATTAGGCACCAAGGTCATCGATGATGATGAGTAAACTCAATTTTCGAAAGTTTGTGGAATTTTGTTTTGGTGATTTTCAGTTGTTAGTCAAGACTCGGATGTTCACCTTTTGCCTACTTAGACATGAAATTATCAATTTTCTTTCACTATCTTGTTGAGTTTTTATTTCTTATACTGTCAAATTTTAATATCATGTTTGTTTTTGAGTTTTTCAGCGGTCAAGGAGATGCATTTGGTAAAACATTTTCACTATTATCTTTCAAAATCTTCAATTTTGATACATGTTAATAATTCTTTATAAAGCTCATCGAGTCCCTTTGGCTGCATACTTGAATGACATGTTCACAAAGCTCCTTGAACCTTTTGTTGCATACTTTTACTGAAAAACTCATGTGGGTGTTGCCAAATTGTGTGATTGTGTGAGTCCCTTAGTTGCCATAATTTTTTTGAAGGACTTCTTTGTGTTCGACTTGCTAAAGTACTTGTGGCTAATCAACATAGTTGTCATAGTTCTAACCAATATTCAGGTTGGTTTAGTGAGATGTGGTGTTAGACTCCTGGTTTAGTGGGACATGGTGTTAGACTCCTTAAGTGGTTAGATTCGAGTTCGAATCCTCCTACTGATATTGGGAGGGTGTCCTCCAACAATGGGCCACTACTTATTCCCATTCAGTTCTATACTTCAAATTCAGTTCAAACATGTAACCACACTAGTCAAAAAGGTTAGATTTGCTGTCAAAATTGTTACCATACAAAACCAATGTTATAAGAAGCTAAACAATATTTTACAGGCTGATTGTAAATAGTAGTACAGCAAGCAAATCCGCAGTACATTACACTTATCATACCATCAGACCTTGGCGATATAGTATACGTACTTAATTGCAAATTTCTTCTAGCTAGCTTTGTATGGATACATGCAATTTCGCAGCTTCTTAATTTCCTCTGATGAAGACTTCAGCACATGATCGATATAGAGGCAAGTGATAGCCGCGCTGTTATCGAAACATATTCATTGGGTTGGTTAAGCTTTATATCAATCTTAATTGATATTTACAAAGAGCATTAGAGGCATACCTTAAGGGGCCAAACGGAAGCCAAATGGCGTCCCACCGGAACTTTGGCATCCTACAATATCAAATGAGCATTATTAAAACAAGTAGAGTTGCATATTTTGGCTGAAGTAGACTTGGTGAATTAAGTTAAATCATTTGTCAAATCAAATATCATCAGCTTTATCATCAAACATTTAAAACATTATAGATTGAAGTATAAAATGTAAGAATCTTCCGATTCACCTTAGCATGTAGTTTAACCAGAAGACTGCAAGTAGAGTGCCGGTGAAACACGAGTACAAAATCCAACGCTTACGCTGTGTTGAGCTGTGAACTAGCCCACCTACGGCCAGCAAACATGAAAAGATGGCAAACCAATCTGTTTGACAAGAATTATAATGCAGTTAATACCAGGAAATGCTCTTCAAGTGATGAACTTAACATGCAAGGATAAAACTATGAAAAAAAAACTCTTCTTAGACATGGCTGTCTCTTAGTCCAACAAAACAGTGTCCACAGTTGAAAGTTGCCTTGTGGGCATGTGATTAGCATGACAAACTATTACTAATGAACACTATATAACATAACTGCAGAGCATCAAAATATTAGCCCACGCTTACCAAAATAGAGAAGAAAAAGAGCACAAATAATGCATCAAACATACACCTTGGCAAGAAAAAATATTCATAAGCAACTTTACAGAGTGCAGATAATGGAATAAGAAAACATCACAATGCTTGATCAAGGACAAATATGCACAAGAGTTTCAGAAAGAAAAATGCTATACACAGAATCTGCTTTGAATATTGTGAAATGAATGTAAACAAATAGAACCAGACCTGCGAGAATGACCGTCTTTGCATCAATGTCTTCCATGAAATAAGCATGATATCGCTGTTCACAGGGTGGTTGCAATTAGAATAGACATATCATATATTCATTTAAAAACCTTTGCAATAAATAACAGCAAAGCCTACATATTATGAATGACAAAAAACACATCACCATGGCATGGAGGTTCAATTGGCTGACAACCAAAAACAGCAGAGTTTCAAGGTTTAGATTATCAAATGCCATTTTTTTGACAAACAATTTAAATGATATCATCCCCCTTTTCGATCCAACAAATGCGGACAGACGAAAAAATCATATGCAAGTTGCAAACTTGCACTTTGTATAATGCAAATCCCATTTCATGATCCTCTGTACAATATTCCAATGTTTTGAGCAATTTTAGAACGAATTGTTAAACTTAGGTTTGGCCTACCCATACCGACTAGGTTTTTATTTCAACACAAGTTGTTGATTAGTGAAAATAATATGCAAATGCAATAAGAGACCTTATTATAGCATACATAAGGGCAGTAAGGGGTCGTGTAGACGGTGTAGTAGAGGATGGGAATGAGTAATGGTTGATTATGATCCCACGTTTGGTATGGCTTGGAATGTGAATCAATTTCAAACCTTAAAATGACCCTCCAGAGTGATTCCAACTGTAAAATCCACTCATTATTCATTCCAACCTTCTCTTATTTCACTCATTCCTATAGCTCTAACCAAACAAAAAATTTAAGGAATCACTCATTATGATTCCTCATTCCAAAGTCCAAACAAATTCCTGTCCAACTCATTCATGGAATCATACCAAACGAGCTAAATTGACACATTTGGTAGGACTCCAATCAGGCAAGTACTGTACATAAAAAAAAATAAAAATAGAAGAGGAAATGGTAAGGAAGTGCAAATACCAACTCCCAAGGATTTGAAGCCTGCTCAAAGATGGAGTAGAGAAGGAACAACACAAAACAGCATATTAATCCAGCAAATACACCCTACAACAAGCATCAATCAATCAAACATCAGCGCAAGAACAAAAATCCTTTCCCCCACATGGAGAATCAGATAGACAACAAATATGAAAAAGTCCGAAATTTAGCTATACCCTCCATGTTCGACTTTGTTTAGCTTCGATACTTTCAAACGATTTAACAATTTCCTCTTGCTCTGCAACGTTAAGAAACAAAGAAAAAACACAGATTAAAGCCAATGAACCGAAATAACCCTAAATCGATGATTGATGCAGGAGGAGAACCTTGAGTATCGATTGGGCGAGCATCATCTGTAGTCGGGAGAGAAAACTTGTCATCATCCCCGTCGAACTGGAAATTTGTTGACGATTGCTTGAATTTCCTGGCAAGCTTCTTGATCGTCGACATTATCCCTCTTTCGGATCCAACTTTCCTGCTCCCGAGTTTCATTCCATCTTCCACTATCCATCCTCATTTTCTTCCTATATCTAAAATATTAAAATATAAAAATTTTCCTATTTTCTCTGAAATTTTCTTCTTCAAAATTATTTTTTTAACTTCTTTCTATTTTGGTGTAGCAGGAAATTTAAGTGATATATTACTGATCGAGTGTGTTTAAAACTTGCAATAAACATGGTTATTACATGATTAATTCTTCAATATCAGAAAAAGAGATGATTTTTTTTATTGGAGATGTTATATAATAAAAAATCATGCGCAAAAATTCCTTATTTTTCATTAAAAATGTAAGATTTTAGCTAAGAGATTATCATTTTTACCTTGTAAAATATGTATTCATTGCTTTTTATTTCACTTCTTTTTATTAATTTTGTATAGTTTTACATACTATATTATACTTTTGTTGTGTGTGGGTGTTAATTTTGTATAATTTTATGTTGGTTCGATTCAACAATACGAATATTAATAACAAGATTTCTATTTATCCAAACAACGGCTAGTCTTTGCAAGCACAATATGAGTGCGAGTTTCGGATGGATTTTGAGTACGTCCACGATTGGATGGATTTTGAGTACGTCCACGATTGCATCACGATTGCGTCCTACCCTATCACTTTCCGTCAAAATGCGTGATGAGCTTCCCCCGGAACGCTAAATTTTTAGGGTTTTAACATTTCAGACACATGCTCATTGTGCTTGGAACACGCACAACCATTACGCCTTATTGCGCTTAATACCCGCCTTTGCATTATTGTTGGTTGAATGAGCATGGTTCAAAATGTAGAAACACACCCAATAACACCACATTTGTTTATTACAAGCACACAACATAACACAAACATCAACAACACACAAAATATACATATGTACAAACAACAACAAAAGAAACACAAACATAACAAAAACACTCATTGTGCTTGGAACACGCACAACCATTACGCTTTATTGCGCTTGGAACACGCACAACCATTACGCCTTCTTGCGCTTGGAACCCGCCTTTGCATTATTGTTGGTTGAATGAGCATGGTTCAAAATGTAGAAACACACCCAATAACACCACATTTATTCATTACAAGCACACAACATAGCACACAACATAGCACAAACATCAACAACAACACACAAAAGTATACATATGTACAAACAACAACAAAAGAAACACAACCATAACAAAAACAATGAGGTTAGTTGCTCGATGTTGGAGTATTATCTCGAGCTATGCAAAAATGCAACCTCATTTGGTGCGAGAAACCTTCTTCCACACTTTGTCAATAACCTGCAAAAAAAACATATGCATAAATGAAAAGAACAGAGAACCTAAAATTACAGAGACAAGAACAAATCAAACTTCCAATACTTTGGAGTATGCAGTAAGATCAGTTGGGTTGAAATGAGCGATTTTGTTTCCAAGCAAACGAAGGATATTAGTTTCCGGAACTAAAGTCACTGCAACATAGCGATCTTTGCAAGGATTCGGTAGGATTCGTTGTAGTGCCCATTTTGCAGTTAATGGGTTCAAAGATTGTCGTACTCGTGTACGAGCTTTCTCACGAGCCTTACAGACACTGCCAACGTCACCGGAGTAGAGCCTTGAATGGTAGCCCATTGAGATCTTGAATAGCCATTGGTAGTTTTCCTGTTAAATGCAATTGTTTAGGCAAGAACTGGTAATTATTGCAGCTTTGAGTGCCAAGAATGAAAATTTGAAAGAGTGAGTACTTGTAGTCCGTTTTCATAGTCCCTTTGATCAATTTCAAGGACAGATGAAATATCTTCTTCTGAAGGTCCATGCTGTTGGAGACGCAATGTTTCGTTTAACGCTACGTCTACCTGTGTTTAAGGGTGTTTAGTATGTTCATATCAAGAGAAAGATGCGAGAATTTGGTAAGATATAATGACTTACTAGAGCAGCAGAGGCTTCAGGGCTGCATGAAAAGCTTATGTTGATATCACCACGTAGATCATCAGTTCTTGATGGTTTATTGTAATCGAAGTCTAAAGAGACACTCACAGAATAAATCTGGAACTCAAACAAATATCATATGAGCGAATTTATCAAGAATGCAGAAAATTTATTAAGTACTGAACTCCGAACAAAATCTTATAAATCCTCATTCTTCTTAATGGTTGATTGTAGGGTTGTTCATCATTCCAGGCAGACCGGAAATCTATTGTTGGACCGGACCTGAACCGAATATCGTGGTTTAGTCCAGGTCCGGTTGATCAAGTTTTCATACTTGTTTTCGGGCCCAAAATGGGCCCAATAAATTGGCCGGTTGGTCCGGGCCTTATATTCGGTCCATGTCCAGGTCCGGTCCAACAATAAATTTCCGGTTCAGGTCTGTTTCGGACCGAATTTGAATAGTCCTAAATGTAATCAAAGTTTAAATGAATTAAATTGTTGAGTTTCCAATATATTAGGCAATGTTTTAGTGCACTCAAATTGATTTCAAGTTTCCAATCCACTCTTAAGGTAACTTAAAATTCAAAAGTTTTGGCAAATGAGCAAAAGCAACATGCTTAATCAGCAGAAAAAATGATTTGGGATCATGCAAATGACTGTTATTCTTAAGTTCAGATTACTCGAAATTCAGATGATGGTTTGAATGATGCAAAATATGCATTCACATCATTCCATGTGTTGATTGTGATTTTGTTTTGTACATCTTGCAAAATGTATGTAATTGGAGCCACTGCTATAAGTAGAATGTTTAATATTCTTTAACTTTATGAACCATACCTGCCCATGCTCAAAACGGAGAACCTCTGTCAATTTTGTCTCAAGAAGTTGGCTCAGAAGAGCAACAAAGTACACCTCTTCATCCTAGCATTAGTTTTCCATAAGACAACAAAAAATCAGAAAGTAGAAAACAAAATGCAAAAGTATATCAACACTTGAAATTAACAAAAAGTTTATCAAACAACTCGTTGCGGAATAGATCATACGCACCATGGTTTCACTGTTTAATGTCACGTTGAAGGATATGTAGGCCGTACACTGTGCTTCTACCATAGGGCTCCGAACTACTTCTCTGAAAGTATATCAAACAAGTCAATGTATTATGAGCTTTATTTGTAAGTTATGATCAACTAAAGTCTGAGTTCTAGAAAGATTTTTTTTTTTTCCTTTTCAACTCAATTCATGACATATATGTGTTGTTACCTGATAGTCTTTGCAGGAAAAGTACATGGTACACCAGTCAATCCATCGTAATCATAATGAAAAACTGGGCTTGAAGGTTTTGGTATTCCACCCTAGTTGGAAAGTTGTATATTAGATTGAAAAATGAACATGTTAATAGTCCAAAATTTGCATGCCTTAAATACAGGATTGTGATGGCAGATGGCACATACCAAGTACTCCAATATCAATGGATGAGCCATTGCAGGATCGATTTTGCCAACAATTACAAGAGTGAATGTAGATGGATCCTTGAAACAGTTGCTGAAATATTCACAAGCTTTTCGTTGATCAATTTTTGGAAGATCACTCATTTGCCATGGCTGCAGAATGGAAATATCAGTCCTACATTAAAGGATATACTTTCACAGCTCAAACTACTACAATATAATCTGCATTGAACTTGTTAGCAAGAGTAGGTGTACCTTAAAGAAATAAGAATTTCCATATTTAATTTGCGTCACCCGTTTCGAAAATGCAGTAAATGGGTCCCTCTCTTGAGCATTAATGATTTCCTCGAGTATATGTTTCACTCTTTCAAAATCATCTTCAACGGGTTGGACATTGGTGACGAACAGCTGATATACAAGCTGGTACAAAAAACAGGAAAAAACTATTTTGATAGCTTTACAAGAATAAATAGCAGCAAAAGAAATAACAATGTAGTTGGATATTACAATCAACTTTTTAGTCTACAAACTCATCAAAAATAAGTGCATAATTAAGACATATAACGAATCTTTGCCCAAGCAGAAGGGAAGTCTATCATTAGTCCTTTCCCAATCAGGACTGGTGGTATCTTGTCAGAGAAATAAATTTTCTTAAGAGATGTAGGCTTTACATAAATGAACATATTTGAGTCCAAAATAACAGGATATAGCGGTGAAGGACATGTTTATGTGACAGCTTTTTGATAGCTGTGTAATGCTAAAAAAAACTGACTTTGTTATCAGCTACACATTGAAAGAAAGAATAACAAGGTAATGAACTTGAGATAGACAACTCTGTCCCTCAAAGGTAGATAATCTCCTTTCACGATCTCCATTCTTTTCTGATAACTCGCATGGGCTGCAATAGAAAAACATAAGCAGGAGGTCCTAATCAATGGCTGGCAATAGCCATGATCATGTATTGGACACATGCATGAACGATGTTGATCACTTATATTAGTTACAGGAGATAGGCTAGTTTCGAAAAAAACCTGTAGTGCAGTTTCCAAATCAGAAGGTGAACAATCACCATAGAAAGATCTCGAGTATGGTCCAAGGCTTGTACCGACTCCAGCTCTCTTGCCAGCAAGCATATCTACCAATATAGTTGGTTTATAACCAAACTTGCCAATTTCTTCAGCAATATCTGAGCCCAATAATCCAGAAGGGTATTCGCTTTCTTGCAATTCAGAGTAACCTCCCATGGCATACCCCTCAAAGATAACCTGCCCAACAACAACCCTGATAAATATTATGATGTTTACAAAAAACTAAGTGCCCCTCCCTATTGCTTTCCCTAAATCACTTTTTCCACAAATAAGGAAAAATGCAATAGAGTATAAATGGGGATGTAAGAGTAAAGGAAAATTATCCTCACCTGGTCATTTTTTAAATCAGTACATTTGTAGCACACTTTCATTCCATTTGATAGAATCAGTTCAGTAACTCCAATATCCGAGTATTCAGATTGTTGGACAATAACACTGCACACAACAAGTGGTCTAACTTAAGTCAGAATGTTACAAATTTTTGGAGATAATAAATTCCCACATCGAAGGTTGGTGAAATTCCTAGCCTAGTATATAAGGTCAGTGGGTTACTCTTCTTATAACCAATTAGTTTTAGATGGAACGTCATCAAGTTTTATGTGCTGGACTTGGCCTAACGCACACGTGTCTACAGTCCGTCTGTATCGGACTTTGACACAAATTGTTACATAATCGGAACGAACACATATATTTTGTGCTATGCCACCAGTTTTGAGTCATCAGTACAACAATTCTTGGTCTGGATAAGGAGGAAAATAAACCTCATCTGGTGTATATGGAAAATAAATCATACAAGTATTAGGATAAAAGCATACCCAGGAGTTGGTTTTGTGAGGATGATTTCTTCAGGAATATAATCTTCCTCCCAGTTAGTAAGTGCCTTTTGTTCTTCAAGAGAAATTATTTCGGACATGAAAGTTTTAAGATCTCCCACTTTAACAGTAGCAAGGGGTTCAGTTGCTATGATCACGCAACTGTTGGATAGCAACAGCTTCTTTGCATACTGAGAAACCTCCAATGGTGTTATCTCTGTGCAAGCATTTTGACCGGAACAATGAGACTATCATTAGTATCTTCTTTGGGTAACATTGTAACAAGGAACGTAAAAGAGACAAATATCATGACCAAACTCACGAGGTAGCAGAGTCTTGTACAGCCGTGCACTAGTTTCAATACCATGAGCGATTGAATCACGAAGAAAATGCTAGATAAATAACAGATTATATCAGACTCCAGCAAGAGAAAACAGATGGAAATATATGAGATGTAAGAGTAGATACTTGTAGGTATTCTTCACGCCAAGAGGTTGATCGAAATTGTTCACGCTCTACATAGGCTGATTCCATTTCAGAAAACATCTCTGCCCTGATGATCGATATCTCACGTTCTGAACACCCATGTAGCCTGATCCTTGCAACCTGAGACGGAAAAGTTGGTCAAAAAATGAGAGATTATATAATTAACGGATTTTCCCCCTCAATAATACAAAAGATTTGAAACATTAATTAGTTAATAAAAAAAGTGACTACAAATAAACAAATAATTCGATACAGCATCAAGGTGTTCCTACCTCAGTCACCATTGACTCAAGTGCTTCTATAATCCCTTTCTCTTTACAACATGAAGATATTCTGAAAATCTTTATTGCCTTAATGGATTCATCTGTACCAGCAGAGCACGAAAAATAGGGTGGATCCTTCTTGCGGGATAGTTTGTCAAACCTTCTGTTTAAAGCACGTCTGAACATTGCCTCGATGAGAAGATCTCTATAGTCCTTGACTGTCTTGAGATTGTCATTTGGCATCTTCCAGCTTATCTCGACTGCAGTCTGTTCCCATCAATGCACGACAGTTACTACCATTATACCCAGTATATTTTAAATAAGATATAACCACATAACTTAGGATTGTTTTACTCCAATATGAATCATTCAGTTAGCCAATAAATATATTCAAATTAATAATACTGCAAAACATCAAAAGAAAAAAGTCCACTAACCCCACTAGCTTCAGCTTCAACGATACAAGAATATCGAGGTTCCGCATGGAATGGAACCTCAAACACAAGGTTCAACGGACTGTCTGCTGAACTTATTGGGCCAAAATGTTCCCTTATCAACTCAATAACAGCCTAAAAAGAAATGTAATTATAACAATGGAAAGAGAATCAGCACAGTAGAAAGATGGAGAAGTTCAAGAGAATTTAACCTGGACATCTACAAAGTCTCCAACAGCTACCAATGCCATATGTTGCAAGTTATACCACTTTTTGTAAAACTTTTGTACAACCTCGGGAGTAACTGTACGAATTATTTCTTCCCGTCCTATTGGTAAGCGTTCCGCATACTGCCATAAACTAAAAGTTATCAGGATCAAACATAACAAAGAAAAACACGTTTAGGGCTCTAGGTGCATTTTTAATCATTTAATTCAGACTTCTGCTAGTCAAGGGCAGTTGAATTGATACGCATCTACCTTTGAACCTTTCAGAAGGCACAACCAAGTTTCTTCCTGTAGACGACCATTAGCATCCCTTCCCTTTCTGTACTCTTCCAGTACCGCTCCTCTTTCTTTCTCCAAGTCGTCCGCTGCCAATCGAATCTGTATGCATGAAATAAAGATACTCAAAAACTCTAGAAGGATCGCAAATTTAGGTAAGACAAAAGTTCATAGTGGAAGTGGAAGTGGAAGTGAAACCTCTGAACTGAATTCAGCCAAAATTGAAATGGCCTTGGAGAGCAACTGAGGATCATCGATAGGAATAAAAAGCTCATAAACAGTTTCATCACAGCTTGTATATGCATTTCCGCAAGCACCAAAGCTTGCACCAATGCTTTCGAGAAACTTGACAATCTCATGATTTGTATAGCTCTTCGTGGCACTGAAAGCAAGATGCTCAACTATATGGGCTACTCCACGCTCGTTTTCTTCTTCAAAAACCGAGCTAAAACAAAGAGCAATCACTAATCTCTTAGACTAACAATATGAGGCTTAAATTACCCAATACGCACAAGAGGATCGAAAGTTCCCTCCTCATCAGATTTGAGGATGCAAAAACGTAGAACATTCGGTTTACGATTTTACATTCAGGGGCGAACTTTATCAATACAAATGCTCTCAAGGTCAATCTATTTTTTTGCATCTTCTTCAATTTTTAATATGAAATGTAAGTCAACCTCAAATAATTAATCAAATTATAGATAAGGTATTTAGAAATCAATGAGAATTCCGATACGTACCCAACTTTAACGGCAAGTGCCAGAGCAGCTCTCATCTCCGGCTTGTCATTCCGTCGAACATAATAAGTGAGTCCATTATCGAGCTTCCCATACTCCGCTCCATCAGGCTCCAACGATAACTCCTCTTCCAGGTCAAAGTCGATGAACTTCATCGACCGGAACCTGTGCTTCTTCTCCAATTTAAGAGACTCCGTTCGAACGAAATCCATGGCTTGACTCTCTTCCCCCTCACTCCACCAAAGCGAACAAGAAAAAGAAGACAGTAGTGCAAATAGACAGAAAAGGAATACACAATTCTTATAAATTCTTCAGTTCTACCATAATCGTGATGAGCATGAGCACCGATTCTTACATTTCTTGCTAAATTATGACAGAAATTGAAAGAGACTCGGTGCGAACAAGTCATTTTAAAAAAAATGACTTTGACTTTATATATGAAGAAATCAATCCAAGCAATTTATCAAACATAGTTGAAGACTTTTTAGAGATTCCGCCATTTCCTGGTGCATGTTGAATAGGAGGAAGATCACGATCCAATTTGAAACGAAGAAAATGTCCATAT
Organism: Fagopyrum esculentum; assembly: GCA_033239045.1. Lineage (NCBI taxonomy): Eukaryota > Viridiplantae > Streptophyta > Magnoliopsida > Caryophyllales > Polygonaceae > Fagopyrum > Fagopyrum esculentum. Next base: position 2,130,339 of record BSUD01000007.1, on the reverse strand, counting down.
CGCAGAGACAGGTTGTTATATTCTTCTGATCCTGATGAGCAGCATGACTAGTTCAAGAAATTTTGCCAAATAACGAAGGAACTGACCTAAGATCGAAAGAGACAAAAGATCAAGTAGTACTTTTCTAAGCACGAATGAATTTCTTGACTTCGATTTTGAATTTGAGTTGAGAGGGATAAGCATTTACCATTTCCTATCCTGAAATTATCGATCTGATCAACCAATTTGGTTCAAAACATCGCCAAATTTATTCGGTTCCAATTTGTGCAGACGAACGATAGGATCCTGTATCTAGGGGTGTAATACGAGCCGAACGAGCTGAACATCAACATGATCAAGCTTGGCTCGTTTATAAACGAGCCGAGCCCGAGCCGAGCCTAAAATTTATACGAGCTTTAAAATGTACTCAAGCTTGGCTCGTTTAGAAAATGAACGAGCTCGAGCCGAGCTTTTGACGAGCCGAGCCCGAGTAGCTTGGCTAAAATAATTCTCTTATAGTGTTATTTTAGCCGAACGAGCCGAGTTTTACCCGAACGAGCCGAGCATTGACATGCTCAAGCTCAGCTTGTTTATAAACGAGCCGAGCCCGAGCCGAGCCTAAAATTTATACGAGCTTTAAAATGTGCTCAAGCTTGGCTCGTTTAGAAAGTGAACGAGCTCAAGCCGAACTTTTAGCGAGCCGAGCCCGAGCCGAGCCCGAGTAGCTTGTCTCATATTACAGCCCTACCTGTATCCAAAAACTCCCGCTAGCTTGATCCGACCAAGAGACAACAAATGGGCCGGCCCAATACTGACTGCATAAGCCCAATATAAACATCAATATTTTGACGAGTATTTTATTTTTTATAATTAAGGATGTATATAATAAAACTTTATGTATACATCCATGCAAATTGTAAATTATATCTATAAACTATTTATATAAGTATTGTTGTGTTGGTGATGTCTAAATGTAACCTGTTTTAAAATTATGGTTTAGAATATAAAATTGTTAAAGTCTGACACAAACGGATCGTAGAGCAGAGATTGTGTGTATATGTGTGTTAGGCACATACTCAACACATATGCCCATAAGATAATATACTGATTGCCAATAGGAGGAAAAGTCCACAAACCCTATATATTAGGCTTGAAATGTTCACACTTTAAACGTGTAAACTTATTATCTTCAGCAAAACACGAAGAAATTAAGATATTATGGCAAGTTGTTGATAAAACACAATTTGTCAACCTCTTTGGAGACAACAGTGCTCACATTTGCATTGCTTCTCACCATGTATTCCATAAATACATAGAGAACAATTATGGAAAAAACTTTGATAACGTTAGGTTCAAGCCTTCCACATATGGACAGTTGATCAACCAACCCACTTGTTACCAAAATACCTTGGTCCTAACTCCTAATCAATTTCGTTTCATAGTTTTCAAGTTGAGTGCTATTGAACCTAACGTTATCAATAGTGAAAGGGTATAATATTGGAATGTGTGTATGTAAATATTCATTAAGTTTATTCTCCTATTACTTGTATTCCATAATTTTCATATCAATCATTTTCCATATCGAATTAGAAGGATTTTGTTTGTAGGATTTAATATTTTTCGCAACTCTGTGATTTGTTCTTTTATTAATGGAAACGAGAAGATTTGTAAGATTTTTACCGAATGAAGAGTGATATGCTTTACGATACTTTGTTCAAGAGATTTGAGAATGACAAAATCAAACGCAATACAACGAATGAGTTTTCAACCTACATTACAAACAAATAAGAAAACGAACAAATTAATGATACCCTAAAGAGTGCTGTTTGCGATGATTCAAAGAATTTCAAATACATGCGGCCGGATGCGAGTTTGTATCGTTGATAATTCTTGGAATGGAAAAATATTTTTCCCACATCGAAACGGAAGAAATAACAAAGGAAAATAAAACCTTATAAAAAAAGAAAACCGCATTGCATTCTCTACACTCTCATTTCTCTCATTTCCAAATGGACGACGATGAAGATATCTCAAATGATGTGATGTTTTCCGATACATTACCAGATCATAAGAGGTAAACCTCCTTTAGTTTAGATTTATTCATGGTTTAGGACGAGTTCAGTTGAGGGCAAAATTAGCCTTGAGAATACTCGGACTCGTGCCGGACTTTTGAAAATTTTTACCTTGGTAATCCGGGCCGGACTCGAGTTGAGTCTATAATTCGGACCGCTCATCATATCCGAACCCGGACAGCCTGCGAGTCCATTTTTTCTTACCTCCTTCTTCAGATCTTGTATTGTTTACCACGAATTTTTTTTAAAGTTTTATTTGAATAAGTCAGATCTAGTTTTTAAACATTCAGATCTAGTTTTGGAATTGAGAAACTAGATCTGGATCCAGTTTTAAACATCAAGCTTCATCAACGGTCGAGTATGTAAATTTCAGATCTTCTACTATTTACCATGATTTTTCTTTAAGTTTTAATTTGAATAAGTCAGATCTAATTTTTAAACATCCAGATCTAGTTTTGGCATTGATAAACTAGATCTGAATCTAGTTTTAAACATCAATCTTCATCAACTGTCGAGTATGTAAATTTCAGATCTTCTACTGTTTACCATGAATTTTCTGTAAGTTTTAATTTGAATAAGTCAGATCTAATTTTTAAACATCCAGATCTAGTTTTGGCATTGAGAAACTAGATCTGGATCTAGTTTTAAACATCAGCTTCATCAACCGTCGAGTATGTAAATTTCAGATCTTGTATTGTTTACCATGAATATTTTTTAAGTTTTAATTTGAATAAGCCAGATCTAGTTTTTAAATATCCAGATCTAGTTTTGGAATTGAGAAACTAGATCTGGATCTAGTTTTATTTATCAAGCTTCATCAACCCTCGAGTATGTAAATTTCAGATCTTGTAGTGTTTACCATGAATTTTTTTAAGTTTTAATTTGAATAAGCCAGATCTAGTTTTTAAACATCCAGATCTAGTTTTGGAATTGAGAAACTATATCTGGATCTAGTTTTATTTATCAAGCTTCATCAACCCTCGAGTATGTAAATTTCAGATCTTGTATTGTTTGCCACTAATTTTTTTTAAGTTGTAATTTGAATAAGCTAGATCTAGTTTTATAAACATCCAAATCTAGTTTTGGAATTGAGAAACTAGATTTGGGTCTAGTTTTAAACATCAAGCTTCATGAATTGAATGATTTAATCCATTTTAATATTAGTTTCCTTTAAATTTTATTTCGCTTAGATTCAACAGTGATTTTCATATGCAACCTTATATAGTCGTATGTTTATTAACATACTAATTATACGTTTGTCGATATACAAGGCTTGTATCAGGTGATAGAAACAACCATCAAACGTTATTCATTCCATTTCAAGAGGATCGGAGGCATATTTTTTGCCCAAGGTAAGATACTAAAGCATATACAAGTTTATTATTAAATAAATTATGCTCTTGTTTAATTTAATGATTTTAAACGCAAACTTTACATGCAGTAAAGAAATATATAAAAATACTTTTTTTTATTAGCTTTTGATATATATGTTAAATGGAAACATAGAAAACCAAAAACTATAGGTTGGGATTTTAATTTATTTGCTAGAATGAAGTTAAATTGTTAGTTAGATATTTTGTAGAATAATATTAACTTGTCAAATTATAGAACAATATTAATAGATTGAATAAAATTATTAGGTTATGAGAAATTTGGTTCAATTTTTATTGATAATTTTGGAATTAATTATAAAAGAAAATTAGGTGGTTTTGATTGGTAATCTGTGTATGTTTTAAGGGGTAAGAACGTAAATAAATAGGGTACCTTCTATTCTGTCTAAACCTAATTTGTTGGGCTCTGCTACTCATCTTCAGATTCAGGAGACGCTTCTCCCTTGGACGTGACGACATTCGGAGATTGATCTTATCGCAACGGCATCCAAAGACTCCATTAACGGCGGCTTTGGAGGCGGCCGCTCAAATCCACCATCGCCGGTCTTTCTTCTAGTTCTTCAGCTCCTGATCGAGTTTTCGTCAAAGACGATCTCTCTAAAGAAGAACGAGATCGAAGACTTTGAAGAACAAGATGGATGTTGAAGATCTGCACATGTTCGGTTCAGTTCAGGGCAGAACCAGCTTCCGTGTTCAGTTTCAGGTTCGGGGGATTCGAAGAACCCTGAACAAATCGGATCCGGAGCTCTGATTGCGGGCGATCAAGTCTCCGGTGCTAGGATCGGAAAGACATGCCATCAGGTACACTGGTGGGAGTTGATTGCTTGTGAACCCTGAGCAAATCGGATCCGGAGCTCCGATTGCTGGTGATCAAGTCTCCGGTGCTAAGATCGGGAAGACATGCCATCAGGTGGTGAGTCACGTGGGAGTTTGCTTGTGAACCCTGAATAAATCGGATCCGGAGCTCTAATTGCGGGTGATCAAGTCTCCGGTGTCCGGTGCTAGGATCGGGAAGACATGCCATCAGGTAAAAGTGTTGAGTCACTCGTGGGAGTTGATTGCTTGTGAACCCTGAGCAAATCGGATCCGGAGCTCCGATGGCTGGTGAGCAAATCGGATCCGGAGCTCTGATTGCTGTTGATCAAGTCTCCGGTGCTAGGATCGGGAAGACATGCCATTAGGTTAAAGTGTTGAGTCACTCATGGGAGTTATTGCTTGTGTTGTTTGATTGCTTTGAGGCCTTAGTAATTGTAGTTTTTGTGGATACTTTGTTGCCTTCTCTGCAGTCTCTGCAATTCAGCTATTATGTTTGTTTGAAATGTTGTATAGATATTTGAGTTACTGAGACAAGAAAACTAAGCATTTCTTGAGAATTAAGCATTCCCTCCAATTTCTCTTTCACTGTTTCAACATCATCTTCAACAGGTTCGACATTCACGAACAACAACTGATAGTCTGGTACACAAGCTGGTAAAAGATACAAAGACAAGAAAACTAGTTTCATAGCTTTACAAAAATCAATTGCACAATTTAGACATTACAGACTAAAACTTGCAATCAAAATGAAGTGCAATTTCCTGAACAAATCGTATTGTACATACCCTTACATGTTATGTTATGGCAACATACAATCTATTATATGAACTTCATAATATAACATCGGGAATCATCTGTTCATCTTTATAAAGTAGATCATATTAGTTAGGAAACAAAACCTGCAATGAAGTTTCCAAATCAGAAGGTGAATAATCATCACAGAAAGATCTGGTGTATGGCCCAAGGGTTGTATCAACTCCAGCTCTCTTTCAAGCAAGCATATCTACCAATACAGTTGGTTTGTAATCAAACTTACCAATTTCTACAGCAATATCTGAGGCCATAGTTCTGATAAAAAAAAATTGTTGGAAAATATCCCTGGACAGCAAGTAATCTAACTTAGAACTGTCTTAACTTTTTTCGGGACGGAATGACGTGGCGGGCACACGTCCAGTAGCCCGGATACTTACATGCTAGTATCACCCAATTGTGCGTTATCGATGTGGGAATCTTTTTCCCTACATCTCAACAAACCGGAAGCAATAAATTGTTAAGCAAATCAAATGAGCCACAGATAACCTACCACTTTGAGTCTTGCACAGTGAAGGCAAAGAAGATATAAGTTACTTGCATAAATTTTAATGATCGAACTTTTACTCAAACAAAAAATTATCCAACTATGCTATTAAGGCTGGGCAGTCAGATACTAGTGTAGGACATTAGTAATTAACATACCCCTCTTCTGATTCATAGGGGAAAGATATTTAAGTTCTTCTGCATCTACAGTAGCTCGAGGTTCAGTTGCTATGATCACAAATCTGATAGTGATATTTCTGTTCATGTTAAATAGAACAGAGATTATCATTATGTTCTTGGGAAACAAGGAACATGAAAAGATACAAAACCAATACTATGTACATAGCCATACTCACGAGGTAGAAGCGTGCATTATGTCGTCAACTTTTTTTTATATCCGTCCTGGGACCAGATGACGTATAGGGTTCCATCCTAAAATCAATTGGTAATAGGAGTAGTAGCTCGATGTTTATATGGTAGTCTCACCATTAACAATGTGGGACACTTTCTTTTTCTTCCCTACATCTCAACACATTACACCACGAGTTTGATTTATACTGTTCGTGCTCTAAGTAGGCAGACTCCATTTCAGACAGCATCGATCTCAGCTTTGAACTGATATCTCACGCTCTGGAAACTCATGTAGCATAACCCTTGCGATCTAAGATATACACAGAAATTAGTTTGTGTTGACAACTGACAGGTAAATTTAATGAACTATTAGCTCCATATAATATATGCAGACTTTGCCTCAAACGAATATACAATCACAATTCACAAATAGTTAGAATTATAAATAGAATGAAGTTGTTCCCACCTCAGTCACCATTGATTCCAGTGCTTCAATAATTCCTTTCTCTTTACAGCATTCTGATAAGTTTTATTACCCTAATGGATTCATCTTCCTTTTCAGAGCACAAGAGAATCACCATTTTACTAAATCTTCGATTTAAAGCACATCTCAAGATTGCTTCTGTGAGAAGATTTCTGTAGTCCTTGACTATCTTGAGAACATCATTTGGCATCTTCCAGCTTATGTTAACAGTCGTCTGTTACTCACCGCCAAGTACTCAAACCCGTTAACTAATACTTGTATTTATTAGTTCTGATTGGAAGATGAGAACAACAAGATTATGATAATATGTGTTGAGCATTGCATTATAAATACACTTCCATAGCTTTATCTGTAGTAGTAACTGTGAATTAAACAGTCATTATCTAAAATCTAGCTATGAACATATGACAATAACAATGTTGTAAAATTAATTTACCAGAAGCTTTAGATTCCTCAATACAGGAATAACGAGGAACTTTATGGATTGAACTTCAAACACGGGGTTTGGTGGACAATCTTCTGAACTTATTGGCCCAAAATCTAAAAAGTGCTGAAATCTTGCAAAAGATAGGACAGCAGAAAGATGAAGATGTAAACAAATATGTTGATCAATAAAACGTGGCATTCGCATCCGCAAGAATGCTTTATGATGGACTAACTCTAGAAGATAGTTCTTTCCTAACCGCTTCCCGTTTCAGCTATGAGTGTCATATGTTGCATGTTGTACCACTTTCTGTAAAATCTTTTTGCCACAAACTATCAAGATAAATGAAAAAAAAGGACCTGGTTCATTTATTTTTTGAGTGCCCTTTTAGTAAACAAGTTATTAACAAAGTTGACAGAACAATTTTAACTGAAATAAACCATATATCCCACAAATACATCGAGAACAATTATGGAAAAAACTTTGATAATATTAGGTTCAAACCTTTCACATATAGACCGCTGATAAACCAACCCATTTGTTCCCAAAATATCTGGGTCCTAAATCCTAATCAATTTCGTTTCATAGTTTTCAAGTTGAGTGTTATTGATGTCCACTACAACTTCGAAATGAAATTGATTAGGACAGAGGTTCAAAGTTTCAAACCATCCACGCATGGATATCTCTTGATATCCCAAAATACCTCCGGCCTAATCAATTATATATAGGATTCTAGGAACATTTCAATAGTGAAAGAGTATAATATTGGAATATGTGTATGTAAATATTCATTAAGTTTATTCTCCCTATTACTCGTATTCCATAATTTCCATATCAATCATATTCCATATCGAATTTGAAGGATTTAATAATTTTCGCAACTCTATGATTTATTCTTTTATTAATGGAAACGAGAAGATTTGTAAGATTTTTACCGAATGAAGAGTGATATGCTTTACGATGCTTTGTTCAAGAGAATTGAGAATGACAAAATCAAACGTAATACAACGAATGAGTTTTCAACCTACATTACAAAAAAATAAGAAAAAAAATAAGAAAACGAACAAATTAATGATACCCTAAAGAGTGTTGTTGGCGATGATTCATAGAATTTCAAATACATGCGGCCGGATGCGTGTTTGTATCGTTGATATTTCTTGGAATGGAAAATTATTTTTCCCACATCGAAGCGGAAGAAATGACAAAGGAAAATAAAACCTTATAAAATAGAAAACCGCATTGCATTCTCCACACTCTCATTTATCTCATTCCAAATAAACGACGAGGAAGATATCTCGAAAGATGTGATGTTTTTCGATACATTGCCAGATCATAAGAGGTAAACCTCCTTTAGTTTAGATTTATTCATGGTTTAGGACGAGTTCAGTTGAGGGCAAAATTAGCCTTGAGAATACTCGGACTCGTGCCGGACTTTTAAATTTTTTACCTTGGTAATCCGGGCCGGACTCGGGTTGAGTCTATAATTCGAGCCGCTCATCATGTCCGGATCCGGACAGCCCGCGAGTCCATTTTTCTTACCTCCTTCAAATCTTGTATTGTTTACCATGAATTTTTTTTAAGTTTTATTTGAATAAGCCAGATCTAGTTTTTAAACATTCAGAACTAGTTTTGGAATTGAGAAACTAGATCTGGATCTAGTTTTAAACATCAAGCTTCATCAACCATCGAGTATGTAAATTTCATATATTGTATTGTTTACCATGAATTTTTTTTTAAGTTTTAATTTGAATAAGCCATACCTAGTTTTTAAACATCTAGATCTAGTTTTGGAATTGGGAAACTAGATCTAGATCCAGTTTTAAACATCAAACTTCATCAACCGTCGAGTATGTAAATTTCAGATCTTGTATTGTTTACCATGATATTTTTAAGTTTTAATTTGAATAAGTCAGATCTAGTTTTTAAACATCCATATCTAGTTTTGGCATTGAGAAACTAGATTTGAATCTAGTTTTGAACATCAAGCTTCATCAACGGTTGAGTATGTAAATTTCAGATCTTGTATTGTTTACCATGAATTTTCTTAAGTTTTAATTTGAATAAGCCATATCTAGTTTTTAAACATCCAGATCTAGTTTTGAAATTGAGAAACTATATCTGCATCTAGTTTTAAACATCAAGCTTCATCAACCGTCGAGTATGTAAACTTCAGATCTTGTATTGTTTACCATGAATATTTTTTAAGTTTTAATTTGAATAAGCCAAATCTAGCTTTTAAACATCCAGATCTAGTTTTGGAATTGAGAAACTATATCTTGATCTAATTTTAAACATCAAGCTTCATCAACCGTCGAGTATCTAAATTTCAAATCTTGTATTGTTTACCATGCATTTTTTTAAGTTTTAATTTGAATAAGTCAAATCTAGTTTTTAAACATCTATATCTAGTTTTGGAATTGAGAAACTAGATCTGGATCTAGTTTTATTTATCAAGCTTCATCAACCCTCGAGTATGTAAACTTCAGATCTTGTATTGTTTACCATTAATTTTTTTAAGTTTTAATTTGAATAAGCCAGATCTAGTTTTATAAACATCCAGATCTAGTTTTGGAATTGAGAAACTAGATCTAGATCTAGTTTTAAACATCAAGCTTCATCAACCGTCGAGCATGTAAATTTCAGATCTTGTATTGTTTACCATGAATTTTTTTTTAAAGTTTTAATTGTAATTAAGCCATATCTAGTTTTAAAACATCCGGATCTTGTTTGGAATTGAGAAACTAAATCTGGATCTAGTTTTAAACATCAAGCTTCATCAACCGTCGAGTATGTAAATTTCAGATCTTGTATTGTTTGCCATGAATATTTTTTAAGTTTTAATTTGAATAAGCCAGGTCTAGTTTTTAAACATCCAGATCTAGTTTTGAAATTGAGAAACTAGATCTGGATCTAGTTTTAAACATCATGCTTCATCAACCATCGAGTATGTAAATTTCAGATCTTGTATTGTTTACCATGAATAAACCAGATCTAATTTTTAAATTATTTCGTTTAGATTCAACCGTGATTTTTATATGCAACCTTATCTAATCGTATGTTTATTAGCATACTAATTATACGTTTGTGATATCACAAGGCTTGCATCGATGGGTGATAGAAGCAACCATCAAACGTTATTCATTGCATTTCATCATTGCATTTCAAGAGGATCAAAGACATATTTTTTTCCCAAGGTAAAATACTAAAGTATATACAAGTTTATTATTAAATAAATTATGCTCTTGTTCAATTGAAAGATTATTAAATGCAAACTTTAGATGCATTTAAAAAATATATAAAAACACTTTTTTTATTTTGCTTTTGATATATGTGTTGAATGGAAACATAGAAAACCAAAAACTATAGGATGTGATTTTAATTTAGTTTGCTAGAATGAAGTTAAATTGTTAGTTGGATATTTTGTAGAATAATATCAACTTGTCAAATTATAGAACAAATTTATTAGATTGAATAATATTTATTTATTTTGTATCTAGGATACACAATATGCCACTGAATTTTTCGGAATAATTATAAAAGAAAATTAGGTGGTTTTGATTGGTAATTTTTGTATGTGTTAAGGGGTAAAAACGTAAATAAATAGGGTACCTTCTATTCTGTCTACACCTAATTTGTTGGGCTCTGCTACTCATCTTCAGATTCAGGAGACACATCTCCCTTGGCGAGGACGACATTCGGAGATTGATCTTATCGCAATGACAAAGACTTCATTAATGGAGGCTTTGGAGGCGGCCGCTCAAATCCACCGTCGCCGGTCTTTCTGTCCTCTTCTACGGAGAGAACTCATCAAAGACGATCTCTCTAAGGAAGAACGAGATCGAACACTTTGAAGAACATGATGGACGTTGAAGATCTGCATATGTTCGGTTCAATTCGGGGCCGAACCAGCTTCGTGTTCAGTTTCAGGTTCGGGGGATTCAAAGAACCCTGAACAAATCGGATCCGGAGCTCCGATTGCTGGCGATCAAGTCTCCGGTGCTAGGATCGGGAAGACATGCCATCAGAAGTGTTGAGTCACTGGTGGGAGTTGATGATTGCTTGTGAACCTGAATAAATTGGATCCGGAGCTCCGATTGCTGGTGAGCAAATCGGATCCGGAGCTCCGATTGCTGGTGATCAAGTCTCTGGTGCTAGGATGGGGGAAGACATGCCATCAGGTAAAAGTGTTGAGTCACTCATGGGAGTTGATTACTTGTGTTGTTTGTATTGATGAAAAAAATGATGTTTGAGGTCTTAGTAATTGTAGTTTTTGTGGATACTTTGTTGCCTTCTCTGCAATTCATAGACGTGTCTTAGGCTATTATGTTTGTTTGAACAAGAAAACTAAGCATTTCTTTAGAATTAAGCATTCCCTCCAATTTCTCTTTCATTGTTTCAACATCATCTTCAACAGATTCGACATTCACGAACAACTGATAGTCTGATACACAAGCTGGTAAAAGATACAAAGACAAGAAAACTAGTTTCATAGCTATACATAAAATCAATTGCACAATTTAGACATCACAGACTAAAACTTGCAATCAAAATGAAGTGCAATTTCCTTAAAGTTGTAAATCACTTCCTTCTTCAGTCAAGACCGGTTGTTTTTACATTCATATTGTACATACCCTTAGATGTTATGTTATGGCAACATACAATCTATTATATGAACTTCATAATATAACTGAAGTAGATCATATCAGTTAGGAAAAAAAGCCTGTAATGCAGTTTCCAAATCAGAAGGCGAACAATCACCATAGAAAGATCTGGTGTATGGCCCAAGGGTTGTATGATTTGTATTAACTCCAGCTCTCTTTCCAGCAAGCATATCTACCAATACAGTTGGTTTGTAATCAAACTTACCAATTTCTACAGCAATATCTGAGCCCATTGATCCTGACATGAAGTTACTTAACCCAATTCTTTCAAAAACTAAACTTGAGTGTGCAAATGAAAACAAAATTTGGACAAACTTGATCTTGTGACAGATTATTTGAAATCACTTTATTTTTATATTATGATAGCACACACACATACATTGAAACATATGATGACTGATAAAATGTTAAAAACTTTAAAGAAGATTTTAATACAATTTCCCACCATTCGTACCACCTTAAACATGCTATTAGTACCACGACTACGCGTACGCGATGCGTAGCCGTAGCGACAGATTCATTCCGTTCAAAAATAAAGGAAAATGGCTACGACTACGCTTGACGGATGCGTAAACCATACTACGCGTACGCAAAGTGTAGTCGTAGAGTGTATGTGTAGTAGTCCACCACACACATTTGCTTCGGAAAATTAAGAAAAACTTACTACGCCTACGCAATGCGTAGGCGTAATAAGGGTACAAATAGCATCAAGGTGGTACGAATAGCAGGAACCTTTCCCACCTGGTCGTTTTTAAAATCGGTGCATTTGTAGCATACCTTCATTCTGTCGACTGTGTGAGGAATTTCTTCAGGAATGTCAGTAGCTCGAAGTTCAGTTGCTATGATCACACTGTGAATGATCTGAATGAAATTGATATACTTCACTGAATAGAAGATGTTGTTATATACAGCTTTGTACAACAAACGTATCTTAGCAATCCCTACTTAAGTGGGCTGAGGATAAGGCATATCAGATACAAATGAAATCACAACAGAATAGATAGATATGACTATATCTTTATACACACATCTGATGGTGATATTTCTGTTCATGTTAAAGAAAACAGTGAGATTATCATTATTATGTTCTTGGAAAACAAGGAACATGAAAAGATACAAAACCAATATACTATATACATAGCCAAACTCACGAGGTAGAAGCGTCTTGTACAAGTACAACCGTGCACTAGTTTCCCAAGAAGAGTTGAATCACGAGCAAAATGCTGGATATGTAAGCATGATTTGATTAGACTTTTTAGTAAGGGAAACAAGAGAACATATATATGAAAAATCAGTATTACTAACCCCAGAAGCTTCAGATTCCTCAATACAGGAATAACGAGGTACTTTATGTTATAAAATAACCAGAAAATTTTAACTAGGAGAGGTTTTACTGATGTTGGGCTTTTGGAGAAAGAGTGAGGGCGCTCAGAAAACCGAAAAGTTGTGGTGTGGCACGAAGAGGCCACTGCCTTAGAAGCGATTTCGGCCTGACCACGGTGCAAATCAGATTAGGCGTCGCCCCCCAAGGATCACACAGCTTCCTTCTTAGTTCGCGTGCACTCGCCAACAGAAGGATGTAACCCTTTGGATGCTCAGAACATTTTAGAAATAAATATCAGTAAGAAGATGGGTTTTCATTGTTGCTTTATATTTTACAGGCCAATACCCAACATTTTTAAGGGGCCTAGTTTGTATCAGTCATACAAAAAAGGCTTTAGTAACACATTCTTCTCTACTCTTTTTGTAAAATTTTTTTGCCACAAATTATCAAGATAAATGAAATAAAAAAGCAAAGATATTGATAGAAAATTATGTCCACAGTCTATTTCTTTACCTATGACTAGTACAATGAGCACATGGAAAGAAGTATGTAGGGTCTTTGATCAGAGATGGGGATATGGATGATATATTGATATTAAATCCTGACCCAGTATGGTAAGAGGACAGAGAACATGCTGCACTAATAGTATAATTTTATGATTTTGACCTCTTTATCAAATCATTTAACTGAAATTCTACTAATAAGAAAACAAACCCTTCATTAGTCATTTTATTTAGATTAAGAAAAGAGTGTATGATAAGTTGAATCAATGCATCTACCATTGAACCCTCCATCACACATGATCAAGTTTCTTCATGTATCTGACTCTGAGCATTCCTTCACTTTCTGTACTCTTCTAGTGCAGCTCCTCTCTCCTTCTCCAAGTCATCTTCTCCCAGCCGAATCTGTATGCAAGACATATAAGTTAACAGAATGAAATTATCATAAAGATTGTTCGTAATAAAGAAAAAAGTGCAAATTTCAGGAAAGGTGACCTCTGAGCTGAATTCAGCCAAAAGAGAAATTGCCTTAGAAAGCAATTGTTGATCATCAATGGGAATAAAGAGCTCATAGACAGTCTCATCACAGCTAGTATATGCATTTCAACAAGCACCAAAGCTCGCACCTATGCTTTCAAGAAACTTCACAATCTCATGATTTGTGTAACTCTAAGGGCATTTTGTCTAGATATCAGATATGGGTGTCGATATAAAAATCTCATAGCTAGTGTTTGGTATACAGGTATATGGATATCAATTTGATATCTTGATATACTCCTACTACACATTTTCTCTTTTTTGAGATACTTAAAAAACTAGTGGTATCACATATCTTAAATTCTTCATCTCCGGGACAAAAATATCTTCTATCAATCTCATACCTATATCATATCTTGACACCGATATAGATATACGATACATTGATATCTAGATATGGATATCAAACATGCCCAAACACTGAAAGCAAGATGTTTTATGATATGTGTACTCCTCGTTCCCTTCTTCAAAAACCGAGCTGGAATAAGAGCAGTCGGTCAGCCCTGAGCTTATATTACAATTCTCGTTTTTCTCTTCTTTTCAAATCAAGTAACCGTCAAAACTTACACTATTTAGTAAAACATCATAGTCAATTAAAATGAAGAAATAAGTCAAAATATCGTACCCAACATTGACAGCAAGAGCAAGGGCAGCTCTCCTTTTCTACTTGGCATTTCGTCGAACAGAATACGTGCGTCCATTGTCCAGCTTCCCATACTCTGCTCTATCAGGCTCCAATAATATTTCCTCTTCCAGGTCAACGTCAATGAGCTTCATTGACCGGAACACGTACTTCTTCTCAATGTTGAGAGCCTCAGTTGAAACAAAATCGAGCGTCATCCGAGTATAGACATGAGTTCGGTTTGGACTAAACGGTCGGTTTAAGTTTGCTGGTTTGGCCAAACCGTGGATTTGCAGCAAAATCTAAACCGCCGGTTTAGCTTTTTATTTTTTAAAATGGACCAAACTGGCCGGTTTAGTCCTCAAAACCGACGGTTAACCGCCGGTTTGGTCCAGCTTTCCAACTTTTTTTTTAATAAACCGCCTACCAAACCGGCGGTTTAGGTTAACCTAAACCACCGGTTTGGCTTATCGCTGGTTTAGGCCCGTAGGTTCCGAAACCTAAACCAAACCGGCGGTTTTTGGTCAAACCAAAACCGTAGGTTCGGAAACCTAAACCGGCAGTTTAGATTTCGGGCCCATGTCTATCCGGGTACGCTCAATCCACAACTTACGCCGGCAACCTCAAACTCCGGTCATCCTACGCCGACGGCTTCGATTTTCGTCTCCAACGGGTAAATCGAGCTTAGCTTAAGTAACACGTCTTCTTTTCTTGTTTTAATCAAATTCTTTATTAATGTCATGTTCATCTCGATTTAAGGTCTTATCAAATAATGACAAATTCTAATTTCATGGAAATGGTATCAAACGAGGCTCTATATTGGTTAATTGTTAGTCAATATATGTATGTCCCACTCTATATTGATGGAAAATCCGGCTAATTGGCTTGTTGATTTATTGCTATGAGAAAATAATGGCTTGTATTATTATAATGGAGGAGGCCAATTTTATTATGTATTTATTGGAATAGATTTTAGATAAGGACTTGCTTGGCTCTTATTTTACCACTTGCATTTTTGAAAGGGACTTATTATTGGAGATTTTATATGTATGTTACATTGTAACCCTAAGGGCCCGTTTGGTTCCAACTCCGGAAACGGAAACCGAATGAAAACGAATTTAGTCCATATGTATATCCTTATTCATGAAATTTTATGGAATCATTCTGATGCACCCTTGGATGTCCCTTTTACGTTGACCATAGACGAGGAGGACGAAGCTCTTAGAGTTCGTTCAAATGGACCGATTACCCGATCCCGAGCTAAGGACATTGCTCGAGCCACCGGCTCCATCATCGCCCGCATTACTTCTTCACTTGGTTCCATTACCGGCATGCCATGTCTCTACACCACCATGACATAGGCTACCGGTTCCGTTAGCGGCATGTCTCGTCTTTCCAACTCAATGGCATGAAGCTAGATTATTTTCGGACTATATTTTCATGTTTTCCTTTTTATGCAATAAAATGGATATTCCGTATAAGAATATTCTCTTTTGAACTTATCCTTTTAGGTTTTCCCTTTTGGGCTTTTCTTCATGTATTTTTGTTTGGCCCGTTGGCCCATAGGTAGGCAAGACTCTCTATATAAGAGATATCTTGCCTCACTTATTCGATCTCTCTAGATCGAAGTAACCTTTGTTTCTTCATCGCTTCCGCCCCTTTGGATCCGAAACGATACAACGTTGCACAAAGAATCAAGGAGTAATTAGAGTTTTGCTTGATCTAGATCCGGAGTTATCCTTGGTTACCTCCAAGGACGCATCACATTCCTTATGATTTAATGCAAAATGCACTTTCTTTTCCACATTTTGTTACCCTATAGGGTATCAATAGTAATCAAACTCTACTCCAATTACTTTAAACCACAATGAATGATTTCAAAAAATTTCATGAACAAGGGTATATGTATGGACTAGATTCGTTTCCATTCCGTTTTCGATTTCGGAGTTAAAACCAAACGGGTCCTAAATTTTATGAGTTTCTACAAACTTTTTTGTTATTCATTTGTGATAAACTTTATATTATTGTAACACAATTGTACTTGTTATAAATCCATGTTGTTAAAATGTTATTCAATTGAAATTTCGAGAATAACCGCAGTACAAATTTTAATGGTTATCAATAACCGGTTATGATTCATCTATATATTATTGATGACCTATTACTCTTTATATTGATTGATCAAGTTTTATCAAATTCATATGGTAAACTATTGAAAAGTTTTCACCTTTAGGACAAAATTGAATAGCATATAAGTGAAGGTCACGTTCAAGTTCAATACATACGAACTAGATAGAACGGGATCGTGTACATACAATTGTATATGTGTCAGATCCATATTCAACACATCAGTTCAGCGAGGTTTAAAATCAATTGACAATAGAAGGAGTCCACCAACTTTATATATTAGACTCGAATTGTCCCAATAAAAACTTATTATATTTAGGGCCTGTATACTAGAAGTTTGTATTTTTATGGTTTTATAAACTAAATGGGTTTATATGGGTTTATGATTTATTTTCGGGTTTATAAATTCGATCAGTTTATATATATTATTTCGATAAGGATGTTTACTTAAGGTTTTTTTGTTGGTTTATTTTAGTGCAAAATACATTTTTACCCCTAAAAAGATTAAAGAACAATCCAATATATATATGAATCGGAGGGTAATCGAAAAATCAAATCTCGAAGGTATAGTTGTGGACGACAATGATGTGGTTGTTTTGAAAGAAAGGAACTTCACGAGTGTGAATGTTATGGTCGGATTTGTAAAGATGCGAATAAGGACAATTTCGGGTATACAGAAAAAATAAACTCATCTATAAAAAATAACCTTGGATTGAGGAGGTTATTTTCTAGAGGTTTATAAACCCGAATAAACAACCCGTCAAAAATATAAATACAGTATCATAACGGTCAAACGGGTCGGATCATGAATATGATAGATTTTCTCACTTGTTGATTCATTTTCATGATTGTGCACCAAAAAGAGGAAGTAAACATAGAAGAAAACTGCAAAATCCATGACACAACATGTGCTATGACACTTATGAGTGGCCCCAAATGGAATTTTCTTGCTTTTTAAGATAACTATTAATGTTCTATCGTGCTCATATATCTTATAAATCAGTACGTGTATAATAAAAATTTATAAAATTTAGATATTGTCAAAGTCCGATATTGACGGCCCGGTTGAGCAGGGGTCGTGTGCATATGAGCGCACATGCGTATTAGGCTCAAGTCCAGTAGAGGGTATAGACCGAGTTGCACTTGTCCACAAGTTAGGATCGCGGGCCCAATTGAGGCTAACCGCTCTGATACATGTCAAAGTCCGATATAGACGGCCCGGTTGAGCGGGGATCGTGTGCATACGAGTGTACATGCGTATTAGGCTCAAGCCCAGCATATAAATCCGATGAGGTTCCTTCCTAAAACCAATTGACGATATGAGGAGATGTCCACCGATCTTATATACTAGGCTCGGAGTGTCCCCATCTTTCGATGTGCGACCTTATTATCTCCAACATATTAGTATGGGTGTCCTTCAACTTTTAAAATATTTTTCTTCTTAATTGTTCATTATTATTTTTAATTTATACATAATTAAATGATTTTTTATAATTTTGTTTTTTTACTTATTAAAAAACAAGCTATTTTTGTTTCGAATTTGTTTATCTTGGATGGAATTATGAATAAATTAATATTTTTTATTATATAACACTAATTTATTTAAACATATTTTGTCTATTCAAGTATATGGTTTAAACTAAATTATTTTGTTTTACACATTATTTACATGATATTGTTAATAATTATAATTTATAAATTAGTGTTAGTAGACAAGAAAAAGTTCCATTACAAAATTTATAGAGAAAAAAGCAAAAAAGAGCATCAAAATTATCCATATATATATATGCTTACCCCCCAAACTCTTGCATTGTTGTGATGTTGTCCCACTTTTTGAGTAAAGAATCCATTCTATGGCATGTTTCACGTAATATTTACGTTTCTCCCGCTATGGGTACGAATATTCATGAAATTTTATGAAATCATTCCTAGTGGTTTAGAGTAATTGTAGTAAAATTTGATTACTTTTGATACCCTATAGGGAAATAAAATGAGAGAAACAAATACATTTTACATGCAACTATAAGGAATGATTCTAAAAATATTCATAAATTATGTAAATATATGTACTAAATTCATTTCCATTCCGTTTCCGTTTCCGGAGTTATAACCAAACCGCAGGTGAATGTGTATAAAAATGACCTATATACAAAAGTGATTTTTTGTTGAACGAGTTTAAAGTTAGTTTATTTGAAGTTAAATGATTTATTTGATTAACTCTAATTCCATAAATGTAAGCCAACTTAAAATTTACAATATAATAATATTATTTTATTATATCTAGTTATGGACAAATTAATATGGATAATTTTAAGTTTTTTTTATAGAATATTAAATTAATCAGAGAAAATACTTATATAAAACTCAGAAACAATTTAATTTACTAGACTTATCTAGTTCTGTGTTCAGTAAATGTACCCTTAAAAGAAGAGTATTTAAAGTTTGAAAATAAATATAAAAGATTGGTTGAAACGTTAAAAAGCCTAATTGCTACTTTAGTTTTTTAAAAATGCCTAAATATCAAAATTATTCATGATTTTTTATATATTTTTTAAACAAACTTATAGCTTAAGCTCCATCCCAAACCCAACATTTTCAGCATTTATTTGGAATCCTTAAAATAAACATGAACTGTATTTACAAATTACATTAAATTCACTTTTAATGGTCAGATCCATTACAACATTTTAGTTACTCAAGCCATGCAAACCCAAACCCCTACCCCATTAAAAATACGAGGAGAATTTTATGACTGAAACAACAGAAAAACCCGGTTTAGAAGAAAACCGGTAGTAATATATATAAAATTCGTGATCCGGTTTACTGTAGCAGCTCTGATACCCACCCAATATCTGGACCCGGCCCGACCGGGTTCAAATACACGGGTTCCTGCATATCCTCTTGTCTCTCTCTGCTCAACTGACGGGGAGAGTTCTCAAATGGTTTCTCAAAAACCGGTTCTTTCTCCCAAGCATCTAAATACCCGGTTCCCCCAGACCGGGAAGTAATCTGAGTTGGAGTTGTCGGCAGGCTATAAAACCCGGTTTGAATTGCCTTCTCAACTGTTGGTCCGAACCGGGGCGAAAACAAACCCGCCTGACTATTCCAAGCTGAACCGGATGTCATAGACTTCACCTTACTCAGCTGCAGATTCCTCAGTGTTGCTACCAAGTCACCCACCGTACAACCCGGTCTCGCCCGGTTCACAGGAGTCAAAGGTGGGGACAACTCCAACACGTCGTCAAACGGGTCGGATGATCCGGATCCAATGCTTACCGGACTTGGCTGACCCGATGTTACCCGGAGCTGTTCGCGTGAATGCGCGAAGAAGCATACCCGTCGCGTACAGTTTGACCCGTCCTTGCATACCTGGTCAATTCAGCCATAAATATTAGGGTTGTGCATACGATCCGGAGTAAATTGATGAAATCTTGTACCGTAGATCGGTCCGGTTTTGGGTTGGACCCGTCGTGTACAGTTTGACCAGTTTGTACTTAAATTGTGCAATTTTGAATATTTCGGATCGGATCGGACCGGACCGGTTTGTACCTAAATTGTGCTTTGGTGAGGTTTTCCGGTCCAAAATCGGACCGGATCAGACTAAAGTGGCGGAAATTCGTAGTTTACTGTCCAACCCAGGTTACGGTTTTATACTGTCAAAAAACCGGATCGAACCATAACCCGGATTTTCAAAAAAACGATCGGACCGTAAATTCCGGTCGGTTCCGATTTTACACAGCCCTAATGAATAT
Source organism: Fagopyrum esculentum (assembly GCA_033239045.1). Lineage (NCBI taxonomy): Eukaryota > Viridiplantae > Streptophyta > Magnoliopsida > Caryophyllales > Polygonaceae > Fagopyrum > Fagopyrum esculentum. Next base: position 2,110,003 of record BSUD01000007.1, on the reverse strand, counting down.
ACCAAATTAGGGTCATGTTATGTCCCACCGAATCGAGTCGAGATCGAACCGATCCAAATTTTTAATCGAATGAAATCGATTTTACGAGTCGAGTTTGATCCGAGCTACTATATAAGAAATACCTGAGTACGATACCGGGTCGGGTGGAGCCAGCACTCGAAAACTCCATGAGCGAAGTCACATGCATCACCCCGTCGGCAATTCCCTTTTCGGTAATCCGTACACGCCGTACCGGAGTACGAGAACCGGCGAGGATCTCGCCGGCGAGCCTTTTCTCCGGGATGGACAAACGGACACTCCGTCCAATCATGCGCCTTGGAACTCGTACATCTACGCACCTTAAACTCATACATCTTGAAATCATCAGAGTTAATCTCTGTCAACTCTGTTACTGAACCTTCTTGTTCATTTGACGGCAGGTAACGGCTCAGCGCCGTTAGAAGAGTCTCATAGTAATTCGAAACAAGGTAAGGGTTGACGGTGTCTCCGTTAGTAACCGTGGCTGTGGTGGATGATCGGAAGATCTCGGCCGTTGGATCTTTGTAGACGTCGATCCTGGGAGAGGTGTAGACCGTTGGATTGAGGGTTGTGTTGTGTGGTTTACTGATCATTGTACTGGTTCTTTGAGACTTGTAGGGGTGTTTGTAGACATGAGAACTTGCGTTGGGTGGTTTGGTAGCATATAAAGGGGTGGTTAACCATGGTTAAGTTAACTAACTGTGGTTAGATAAAATGAGAAAAAAGATAAAGGAATTAAAGTTTATTCATTTGGAATAATTTTTTTTATAAAAAAAATTGGTTGATAGAGTTCTAAATGAGAGGTACGTGTCAAAGATACATTATATACTATTGAGGTTCGAAATAAGACTTCCATACATGAAACATGTTTTAAGATTGTTACATAAGCTATAGTTGAATTTCGATACGTTTGTATTTCTAAATCGGATCGTAAAATCGGACTGTTTTTTATGGTCCGGTAGGCAACTGAATTGGATTCAGTTGACACTTTGGTTGTGAGGTAATTTTCGGATTTGGTTTTCTCCTGGTCCAATGCCGAAAAAGGTGATCCGGGTCGTAACGGAAATAAATGGAAAAAAAATATTTTTTAAAATTACTAGAAGAAAGAGATTAGATGGACCAGGAACAGGCTGAAGTTTCGGTCCGTATTCAGGTTTTTGATAATTCTGCCCCTCCGGACGGGACCAAAACATCTGGATCCGAATAACCCTAAAAATTCAGTAAGTTCAAACATAGATTTTTTTCAAGTCAAACATACGCTGAACTCGAATATAAAGTGATGTTGATATTTGATATAACTTGAATGTCACATTTTACAAAGTTGAGTTCGGAGGCGAGTAAATCGAAGTGCCCCTCGCTTTGGGTCCTGTGGAGAGTCTATCTAGTTTGGCCTATATGTCATATACTCGAGTCTACTACTTTGTCCTAAATTGAAAGAATTGGGTAAAATTTGCTCTTTTTATAGGTTTTTGATTTGTAAACCATTCTAGTTTTTTACCACTCAAATTGACTTGATCTGTTAAGGGTATATTTCCTGAATGAGTTTACGTTATGAATACTCTTAATACAGTGATAATGGTATTTTACCCTTTCTAATTTTAGTCCAATTTAAAGTATTGAATTACATATTTTGGTGTAAAGTATTATATTTAGATTACTTTAATTCATATCGAATAATTCTAAATATTCGTATAAACTCCTCAATAAAATCCAAATATATTAATTATATATTAGTTAATATCGGGATAAACCATTATATATCCCATGTATTTTTTTCATTTATCTCCGATTCTTGCACAATAAACGAGATATCTCAAGTATATATAATTTTTTTTATCATAGATTAATATTGTCAACAATTGTTTATATTTTTAAAATATAATATGTTACTATCAAAGTGTAATTAATTTGATATTCCCTTACAAAAAGGTTAATCCGATCAATAAATGACATAAATTATATATAGATAATCAGTAAGCATCAACATCTACCAACACATTATAAGTTCTACCAATGAATAAATTGGCATTATATATTGATCATTTTGCAAAAATGCGTACTTTAGACAACACACGTATTAACCATCTAACTTACGCCACTTTTTGGAAGTAGCATTGAGATGGACTCTTTTAACATTTTATGCAATTATGTATGTTTTTGGTCCACACTTCACTCTCAATTCTTTCTTTGAAAATATTTTTGATTGGATATTTTTATATATTCTTCTTGTTTTTAGTGATATTTTCTAAGTTTGCTAAATAAATGGCATTTTGATGGGTGTCAGAAGGAGGTTCGGTACTATCTGTGCATCACTCGGGGATAGTCTGACCCTTATATCAGTAGATAAAAGGTTCACTATACCCTCAAGATGGTCAATCAATACACTTTAGCTAATAGACAAGTTATAAAAAAAACTAGCTAAATCGTTCGCAGATTTATTCGCCTCGCGATAGACATGTAGGAACTAGATAGATCATCCCTTCATAAAAAGTCTTGGCAACGACGTATTAGACTAGAGAGGGTGATGACGATGAAGGGAGGGGGATAAGAGTGTGGTCACCAAACGATAATCTTTTCCAAAATTACCGTTACATAACCCCAATTCCAACCAAGTTGGAGATTGTGTAGTACACTCCATAACTCGGCCATGGTACATTACACGAACCCAAAGTAGCTCCAAAACCCATAAAAAACTCTCCCCTATAATTTCTAACAAGACTAGCAACAATGGCAAAGCCATCACGCCGGAGCGATCGGGTTACCAAGCAATGTCAAACTCGTAAGGGTTCTAAGGGCGTGAAATTGTGGAATGAAAATATGTAGTTATTGACAAAAATGTAAACCCTAAAGTAATATTTGAAAGAATTAGGTTTAATAGACTCTTTTTTTATATATTTTTGTTTTATAGGTCCCTCTAATTTCTCCATATATATATATATATATATATATATATATATATATATATATATATATATATATATATATATATTTTTCTAGATGAAAGAATTGGGTTAAATAAAAATATATTTATTAAATGAGTTTTTCTAAAATAATTTTTCAGAAAATCAGTATACCTAAAATCAAAATCTGAAGTTCCTTATTAAAATTTTATGGAAACAAGCCCATGTCAAGCTTTTGGAAATCAAGTCTAGTATCATTATATAAGTTTGACAAATTTAACAATATTTATCGATCACTTAAATTTAGGTCGAGTTATTATGTATCTCAAATTCATATTATCACCTTACTAATCCACTAAATTTTATTGGAAAATTTACAAAGTGTGCTCTAATCTCATAATAATGGAATATCATCTATGCTAAAAAGTTATTTTTTCACAATAAAGTGTGCCAATTTACTATGTAAATTTTTATTGTGTGTTAATTTGTGTAAATTTTGTTGAGTTTTTTCGAGTAATTGCTCATTGTATGTTAGTTTATGTAAGTACTTGTGTAAATCTCAACCCTTAAAACTCACATCCAACGGTGTACGATTGTTCTCATGTTCTCACGTTAGGGGGTGTTCTCATGGGAACCACACCCCCTATATATATATATATATATATATATATATATATATATATATTTCTTATTTCGGCTACGCGAGGCGTAGCCGTACCCCGGGTACATATAGCACAAAACCGTGGTACGAATAGCAATAACCGATATCCAGGGTGGAGGGTGGGTGGAACTTGGAAGGATCATCTATTAAACTTGCTTCAATCATTTAAAAAAACTTATTAATAAAAGGGTATTTTAGTAATTATCCATACTAAAAATGAGTTGGCCAGCCTGCATGATCATATAGTATCTATACCTAAGATTCCTAGTTTTTTTTAATTCAAAACTTATAACATAAAAATTGATGAAATATGATGTTTTATACCCTAACTAGTTTTATAAAAACTCGTTTAATAGGCTTCAAAAATTCATTTTATAATCAATTATCAAATTACATTAATTTTTAGTAGATGGTGTTATATATATAGAGAGAGAGTATATATCATTTGAGAACATACCTTATCGTGTAATCATGAGAACAGTTCGTATTTATTATTAGTTTCGTTACGAAGGTGTTTTAACGTTTAATGTATTATTCGTAGTTATTGTTGGTTGAATGGATTATTCATAGTTATTATTAGTTTCAGAATATTATTTATCGAATAATTATGATATATACCCTAAATTTCGACCCTTAATACTCACCATTTGACGATCTAAGATTGTTCTCATGATTACACGATAAAATTGTTCTCATGGGAACCGCACCCGATATACATACAGAGTTTGACTCTCATGTAAACAACCCTTATAGTGTTCAATGAGATCAAATTGTATCCGTTATATCGTTAAATAGATAGCTGAGATTAGGCGATATTAAAGAATAAAAAAAAAATCATGTTATTAATGGAAGAAGATTCGACGGACCTGAATCTATATATTCGGCGGTATAGTCACATATATCCGGCGGTATACTCACATGTATTCGGTGTTTACACGTTCACACGATAAAGGTTGTTTAAATATGAGTCAGGATATATATATATATATTAAATTCACTTAAAACCTACGGAAAAATCATTTAAATTCTTAGTAACACATAAGTATTTCAATCAATATTATTCTATAATTAAATTGATATACCAATATATTGTTACTTAGTATATAAATAGAAATCATACCTATAAAGATTCCTCAATAATTAGCTATAAACATAATGTTTCATAGACGGCAATAATTTGGCTTTGTGGTGAGTGATGACCATCTCCATGTGCAATGCATATGAAAATGTACACATAACCCTCAAACTAGCCAATACATCTTTCGTAGATCTCTTAGAATATCATCCCCTATATCCGACCTATAAACGGATAACCTAATTCAATAATTTTAGGGTTATTATTTTATCACCAAAAGTTGTACCAAAAGGTTTATATGTTGTTATAAGTACCCCAAGCCTATCCAAAACAAGAAATAACACAAATTTAGATTATAAATTTCACTTGGATTACTTGACCCTTAAAGGTAATTTGGGTCAAACATTAGGTCAAATTCAGGTGAGAACGCTTTTTACGTACGATAAACTATAAATCTTAATAAATTTCACCTACTATTTACGGGTAGATAAATGACTAACTCAAGACCGTTGTTTTTTAGAACATCTATATAGATCAGTTTATCACCTTTTACGAAATAAACCTTCTCTCTCACACACACACACACACACACACATATATATATATATATATATATATATATATATATATATATATATATATATATATATATATATATATATATATATATATATATATATATATATATATATATAAAGTATTTTCTTTTCTTTTTATTTAGATGGAAAGCGGTTAGGAAATACTATCTTCTAAAGGTAGTTCATCCTAAATTAACTTTACGAATGAGAACAAGAAGCTCGGGATCTTCAGAAAAGTGTGTATTGGGTTCGAAATTTCCAAATAAGTCAATCGTTCAGCAACGCATTTGATTTTTCTAAACGCATGTATGACCTTAACTTCTTCGAAAAATCGAATGTCCATTATGAAGACGGATACTTTCATTTCGAACATTGACTTAAAAGTATCATCATTAGGTTTATTGGTTTTATTTTGTTATCATTAAACTATTTATAATAGATGACATTATCAAATTGAGGTTTTAATTTATAATATTAAAATGTATTATAAAGAAAATATTATTTATACAGTCACATCCCATATTACAAGGACATTAAATATATGTTGATCAATATTGTTAAAGTAACATTAATTAAAAAGTTAGATCGATGTTGCCGTATGCATAAGTCAATGTTATTGATAAAGTTCGGTGAATTAATATGATGTGGAGGGCTTATGTCTATTTATATGTTAAGTCAATTTAAAAAAAAAATGTTAAGTCTAAATATGAGTACAATATTCAACTATAGTAATCGTGCAATTTTAATTTTATTTTATAAAATTAGCAGGTTACCATTGTAGTTTATCATTTATATTTCTATAATTATCATGGGATATATAATTTTATTTTCAATGTATTTAATCAAAATTATAATTTATAAACGAAACAATGCATACATAGTTGTACAATAACATGAAAATTGTTATCCGCCTTAATTTCAACCTTATTCTGATAGTTTCAACAAAAACAAACAGACACTTTCATATAAGATACATAAATTATATATATATATATATATATATATATATATATATATATATATATATATATATATATATATATATATATATTCAAAATTGTGCAAATTACAAATTATCATACTATTTTTAATCCTTATATATTGTTGAGTGTGAAAATATTTTCCAACATCGACAATATAGTAATAGGTAAACCTAATATAGAACTATATAAGTTCTAAAATTACTCCGGTTGTCAATTAATATTAGGGTGAAGCTCCGAAAAATCTGTATATAGGTTCATCGTAACGTACAAACTTCACGTATTCAAGACCCGGAGGATATAAAATTAATGTATATCAACTTAGACTGTGTTACCAATTTCAAATTTTGTGTGGTTTTTATCGTGTTTCAATTTTATTAATTAATTGCCCCATAATCTTGTGTTCTTGTATATAAATTTATTTTTAGGTTTTTAACAATTTTTTTTACGTATTATAAATATATAATGTAAATTCTTTTAATCTTATATCTTTTATAAAATTCAATTTCTTACACTAAAATCATAAACAAAAATTCATTATAAATTTTGTCAAATAGGGAGAAATATTAAAAGCAGGTCAACTTAAAAAGGCTATTCACCAAACCCTTATTTATTTCTAAATGAACATGATTTTAATAATTATAATAAGTAAGTTCGAAGTATATACTATATAGTCCATATAGTATAAGGGCCTGTTTAGTTTTAACTCCGAAATCGGAAACGAAATGGGAACGAATCTAGTCCATACATATACCTTTATTCATGAAAATTTTTGGAATCATTCTTTGCGGTTTAAAGTAATTAGAGTAGAGTTTGATTACTTTTGATACCTTATAGGTTAACAAAATGTGGAGAATCAATTGCATTTTGCCTTAAAATACAAGAATTGATTCAATACAACTTCGTGAATAAGAATATAGATATAGGGCCCGTTTGGTTTTAACTCCGGAATCGGAAACGGAATGGAAACGAATATAGTCCATACATATGTCCTTGTTCATGAAAGTTTTTGGAATCATTCCTTATGGTTTGAAGTAATTGAAGTAGAGTTTGATTACTTTTGATACCCTATAGGGTAACAAAATGTGGGAAAGTAAGTTCAATTTGCACTAAACCACAAAGAATGATTTCATAAAATTTGATAAATAAGGATATGCATATGGACTAAATTCGTTTCCATTCCGTTTCCGTTACCGGTGTTGGAACCAAACGGACCCATAAACTAAACTCGTTTCCATTACGTTTCCGTTTCTGGAATTGGAACCAAACGGAGCCTAAGTTTATTTGAGTTATTTGGGTAGGTTACATTTTTGACGGTGAGGCAAGGATAATGAATGGCAGTGGAGATGGTCAACGAATCCCAAAAGCAGTCAAAGGGAGATGGATGAGGCCCCAAGTCACGTGACAGAGGTAACGTGTCCAACACTCTTGGAGATGAAACTGCCACGGTGGTAGGAAGCACGTGCAGTATATTCTCCTTTTATTTATTTTTAAATATGTACGGTCAAATCTAGGGACACTTGTCCTTCTGAGATCTCCGTATCTGACACAAATAAATGTACTTCACTATTTGCATTTCAGGACCTAAGACTAAGATATTTGTAAACGGAGACCAGTACTTTTAATTTATTATCACTGCATCGTCTTTATTTGGTGACTGTGTATGATCGTGAAGGATAAATGAATGAATGTTGGTGGAAAGAGAAGAAATATAATGTTTATAAAAAATGGAAAAAGGGTTTAGAAAAAAAAAGAAAGTCTTCAAATTTAGAAGAAATATTTAAAATATATATATATATTAAAAATACATTATATATTGAATAAATTGGTAATATAAGTCTAGTATTAATTTTCATATAGCTATTGAATGTATAATATATTGATAATATTTAACTATATAATTAAATATATTTAGTGGTTATATAATTATTAATTAAACTCATAAAAACTATTCGAGAGTAGGCACACCACCACATGCAATGCCACCGTGGTTACAATCGTTTAACTTTCAAAGTAAAATCTTTCATTATGAGATATTGAGATTATTTAGATTATATAATTTTATGTTATTTTTGCGTATATTTTTGAGTTAAGACTTAAAATACATTTTTTAAAGCGTGTTTTTTTGTTGATCACGAAAAAAATAAATTAAAGTATTTTTGTAATAAAAAGGGAAATTCCGGATGGTACCCTCGTGGTTTGGGGTATTCCGGATTTTGCCCACCAGTTTTTTCAAGTTCGGATGGTACCCTTAAGTTTATGTTATTTTCCGGATTTTGCCCAAATTCATTACACTTTTTTAAATTCCATTAAAAACATACAAAAGAAAATAACTAAAATTAAAAAACAACTTAAAAATAGAAAGAATAATTTCTTTAATCTAAAAATAAAGTAAAACATTAACTTTTTAAAAAATATATATATATTATATTAATTTAAAAATAATTTCGTTAGATAATTTTTAAAATTTTTTTAAAAAATCAGTGTTTTCTTTAACAAAATCTAAAAAAATAAGTTTTATACTTTATTTCAAAAATAAATAAAATAAGGATTTATAAAATTTTTTTAAAAAAATCACTGTTTTAATTTATTATTAAATTGAATAAATCAGTTTTCTAATTTTTTTATTTTTTAATATTACTTTAATTTCTTTCTTTTAGTTTTGGGAAATAAATAAAATAGAAAAATTATTTATTAAAACTTATATTTTTAGATTTTGTAAAAAATATGCTAATTCAATTATTTATTTTTAAAATAAATAAAACACTGATTTTTGAATTTTTTAAAATTTATCTAATTTATTTATTTTTAAATTAATATAATATATATTTTTTTATAAAAGTTACTGTTTTACTTTATTTTTAAATTAAATAAATTATTATTTCTATTTTAAGTTGTTTTTTAATTTTAGTTTTTTTTTTATATTTTTAATGGAATTTAAAAAAGTGTAATGAATTTGGGCAAAATCCGGAAAACAACATAAACTTAAGGGTACCATCCGAAATTGAAAAAATTGGTGGGCAAAATCCGGAATACCCCAAACTACGAGGGTACCATCCGGAATTTCCCTAAAAATAATAAGTACATAGGAAAGAAACATTAAATTTCTGTTACATTATTTATTATAAAGTTGGTGGTGTAATTAGTTAGTTGTTGTTTCGGCTACACCAATTTCAATAACTATTTATAATGAGGCCTGATCTATATTTATGATTTTATTTGATCAATTTATTGAATTCAGTTATTATCAAATTGATCATTCTAATTAAGTTTTTTTTTATAAATTTAAAAAATCTTTTTAATACATCCTAAACTATTATAATAACAATGACACACAATACAAAAATTCTTGATTCAAAATCACTATAAATGTTTTTGGAATGATATACAGAAAATTACCCATTTCTTAAATTTAAACTTCAATTAATATAAAAAATATAAATTAGTAATAGTGCTTCGGCAACTTAACACCGATCCGAATTTGAACAACGTATAAAAACCGGCCTCTGGCCCATTTGTCAAGCCCATATCACAAGACCCATCATTGGGCCATATTACCCAAATTTCATCTCCGGTTATCCAATTTCTTGTAGGCACAAAGCCCTAACTTTTGTGGTCTCAAACTACATAAAAATGGGCTTCTTATACTTACCCATATATTTTCTTTATTTGTTACTGAATTATGTTGATAGGGTAATTCGGGTTTTCATTTTGGCTTTCGGATTACTAATGAATTGTGTGATTGGTGTAGTAGTTTGATTGTGTAATTTGATTTTTCATTTAGGGTTTCGGATTACTCATTTGAGTTGCGTGATTAGTGCTGCATTATGAATCGTTTCTTTATTTGTCATTGAATTACATAGATTGATTGTGTAATTCGGTTTTTTATTTAGGGTTTCGGATTACTCATATGAGTTGCATGATTAGTGCAGTTCGAGCCGAGCATAGGACTCGGTAAACACATGAATTACGCATATTGTTTGATCATAGTGTAGTCTAAGCAACGTTGTCAGGCACAATGCAACTAGTTTGACATAGATCAACATGTTGTCGGGATTAGACCTGGCTTAGCTGGAAATCTATTGAGGGACGGGACCTGGACCGAATATTCATGTCCGGACGAGTCAAGTCTTTTACACTTATTTTTCTGGGTCTTTTAGGCCCAAAATTGGACCGTCCAGACCTGAATATTCGGTCTAGGTCCAGTCCAACAATAGACTTCCGGTTCAGCTCCGGTCCAGACAAGAATTTGAACAGCCCTACTACAATCCGACTTTCTGACGTGGAAACCCGACCGGCGGACCCTGATAACTTGGTCACAATGCAGGAAAATAGTAAAATCAAAGAATTTAGACTCGTCTGAAGCACCACAAAATACAAATACACATGGCATTAGTATATTCTCCATTTGTTACAACAAGCTAGAAAATCTATCACGATAGAGTAAGACTGTAGTATGACAATATCGACTCAAAGCACACAACAAGCAGAAGTTTAGCACCCCCAAGAGTTGCAAAATTGGCTAACGAGTAACGAACCCCATATAAGAATGCAGAACCCGAAAATGGCAAACTTACCAAGATAACACTGCTAGTCAATGGCAATGATAAAGAATCCGATAGAAACGTACATTAGCAAGACAGGATAGAGTGCGAGGGCTTTCCTCCTTGGGTTGACTGCTGAGCTCATGAAAGGATATGCAGCCCAAGCACTCCAAGCTAAGGTTATTGGCACAACTATTAGCTTCACGAATATACTATCGATCAACATGCATATCAGAGCTCCTACATCCAATGGAAATAGACAGTAGCCAAGAAGGCTTAAGCTCTGGAAGAAAATTATGTGTCCGCCCTGAAAATTTAAATATTGCCCAAAACCAGTCAATTTTGTGTGGTCTAAGGAAAATGAGGAAGGGTAAAATGGCATATTTAATCTATAGATTCTTACCAGTAACAATACATTCAATGTCAAGATCACAGCACCGGCTGCAAGGACGGCAAATGCTACAGCAAACACCTCAGACTGCAGAAACACAAAAGACATACAGCTTTTATTTCATTAAAGTCAGAACAGAAAATAGCCATGATATAAAATGCAATACCAGACAAATGTAAAGTGAAACTACAGAGATAACTGTTTCTAACTCTCCTTTTCTTTCCCCCTTCCATTTTCAGTTATCTTCATCTAGTAACCGCTATCACATCTTTTTTTAATGGTGAATGTTTGGAGGGAAATAAGTGGAGGTAGTAAAGAGAATTGAAGATGATCATGAACATAGCTTCATCCCTACTTCTATGAAAGCCATGGACACAGAGCTCAAGCTTTCAACAAATGTGAGCAACAAGTCCTCCACTTCACCTATAGTTTCTAAACATCTAATTGCATAGAAAGATCAAAGATCTGAGGTGGTCCTAGTATAGAGTTTCAGCGATTCAAATTTCTGCCAATATATTCGTGAAGGCAACAAAACCCACACATATGACTTGTATCTAAAGTCAAATCACTCTTATCATGCAGAGCTCTCATATCTAAGAATCATTTATATATTTTATAAAGCATAACATCAAGACCCACATGTTTCAGTGAGGAACTTCTCAAATCTCACTAATATATATGTTTAGCAAGCCTTCTATCTAATATCCAACCAAAAAAAAAAGTTTTACAGATGAATGATGATATAATCACGGTTACAAAGATAGAACTTCATATTTGACTGCCACAAGGTCCTGCATCCTACACAGTTCCATACCCGATCATGGCTCTGCCGTTCTCATCCCCTCTTTCCCCCAAAGTTGACCTTTATCCTAGAAAATCCATGCCTTCCGCAAGAAACTATTGTCCCGTGAATTAAAAAGGATGATATGTGCTCAAAAGGGAAGTTTTGACAAGCACTCGGGACTTCTGCAGTACTCATGGGTGGAGAAAGGAGAACTGGAGGATGAAACAAATGATCCAAAACTTATGGATTCAAAGAATCTGGAAATAGAGCAATTCACTAATGCTTCTATGTGTTTTTAACAATACCGAGTTTGCATATTAAAGGCCAAATTATAGTAGCTTCATCAACCAATCCATATAGATGAGCTCAGCTGAAGCAGCCACGTTAATTCTTGGTATATTTGCAAGACAACTAAGAATAATATATGCTAGAATGATGCTAATTCTCAAATTCTGATGATGAATCTACTTGCAAGATCCATTTAACTACATCATTGATTAAGCAAATCCTTACAGATCTAAGATTTGCGTTTAACAAACTAAGCTATCAGTAGATACGACGTATACTAGTGATCAATATGAGATTATCACTTCTAACATTTCAAGAATGCAATGAGACATTGAATCCCAAACTATTGGTATCACAAAGAAGGCCAATTCTGAACAAATTAAGCCATTAAGGCGCGCTCAAGAATCCAGTTCACGCAAAAAGTATCCAGTCACAAGGCAATCGAGCTATATGGAACAAACTACGGAGCCTACACCCTATCAAACCAAAGCAAGAGACCACAAAGGGAACGCCAAATTAGATCTGAGGCAATTACCTTCTTAACTGAAGCCGACCATGACAAAGTGAGCCCTAGGAACACAATGAAGAAGAACGGCCCCCAAAGATCCCAATCCCTCAAAGCCTTACCAGGATCCTCTCTATACGGATTAGGGAAAACCACAAGCTTCAAATTACTCACAATTCTCCCCAGATCTCTCTTCACAGTATCCCAAACAGGCTCAGTAAGCGTATTCGGCGGCGATCCAAACCCGTCCGCAGCAATAGCAAGCTGCGCGCCCCCAGAAGAAACCGGAGGTGGTGGAGCAGGGATGACAGGTCGCACAGACGGAGGAAGAGGCGGTTTCTGAGAAGAGGGCGGCGCAGGAGCAGGTAGGTTAGATTGAATGAAGGGAGTAGGAGATGGAGTGGAGGAGATAGGGATTGAAGCGCGAGGAGGACTCGAAGACCGATCGGCGGGAAGGACGGTGGTAGAAGATGTTTGGATGGAGGAATTGATTAGGTTTTCGATCTCATCGATGTCGGATTGGGAAGATAAATGGAGAGGAACTGTATCGCTTTCGGAATTCGAACGGAAGTGCGCCATTTTCTGCTGGATTCAGGGGGAGAGTAGTGAAGTGCGGATCTGACGATAGAGGAGAGAGGAAGCTTGGAGATCGTCAATGGCGGAAGAATTGGGGAATCTAGCGGGAGAGGAATGGGATAATCGGGGTAGCTCTCTCTCACCTTCGGAGTTGCAGTTGGAACTTGGAAGGGTATGGGCGTGGACTTCATTTTTTTTTCACGGAAAAAACTTTATTTATGGCATGTAATTTTTTTATATTTTTTTCACGGAAAAAACTTCATTTATGTCATGTAATTTTTTATTTTATTTTTTCACGAAAAAAAAAAGGTAAGTCCAACTTAAAATATCGTTACAAATGAGATCAAGAAATTTATGATCGTCAGCTTATGGTAGTCAAGTGTCTCGGTTGTGACCAATATTCACTCATGCAATTAATTTATCGAAAACCCGTCTAATCTTAATTTTGTCTTCAGCAAAGAGGAGTCGACAATAAACGTTTCAACCTCTCACAATCTCATAGTACTCGAATAACATTCCAATCACATTTATTTTTGTAAACCTATAACATGATTTTTGATTTACTAATGGATGAAAAAACAAGCGACGACGTTCATTGAGCGCAAGCGCAAAAGCGCCTAGTGCATGAGCTCAAACTCAATGACATCAATCTCGGGCGCCGACGCCTTTTTTTTAAAAAAAAAAAACATTTGTGTAGGATGTCCGCGCCCAAAACCCTATCATTACTGTAAATGTATATGGTGAAGTTCTATGTTGGGCAAGATTGAGCGTCGCCGACACCGAGATCAAGTGTTGACGTCATCCAATGCGCTCAATCTTGCCCAACACATTGCAACTTTCGTCGACAACAAGTAAATCGAATGTTGTGTGAATAACACTCCTTTAATTTCAATCTTTTGGATTCAAAGTTTAGTAGTTCCTTTCAACCCCATTTTGAGAGCGTTAGCCTTAGCTTTAATTTTCGAGTTCTTGTTGTTGTGTTTTGCACAACATTGTCCTCATTTTTTTAGAATACTCGTTTGATGTTTTTTCTAGATGTTTTTTCTAGACTGGAGTTGTAATCCATTAAAATTTAATTTAATAAAACCGTGATTAGTTTTTTTTCATTCAATGTTTTTTTTCCTCTTTGCTAGTACAAGGCATGCCAATGCGTTGGTGTCTGACTTTTTTTTTTCTTTCACAGAGAATGTCAGTGAATCTCTTGTTGTTGTTTGTTTTATTGATTATATCCAAAATTGTATTATTTGCGATTTGTGTTTAGTGTACTTGCATTCATGCAACAAATGGGTGAGGTCTTCCTGTTGATGATTGCGTAATTCACGATGCATGGCACCTGATAATTTCGTATTAAAAACTTGAACTTGTAACAAGCCGCAAGTTCAAATGTCTAGTAAAAAACAATGACTTTTTTTGTTGTTGTAGTTTTAGAATGTACTCCTTATTGTACATTAGGTTTTTTCCGGTCATTACATAACAAATTCGACGTTATTGTAGATTCGTCAAACAAATAAGAAAAGAACGTAAAGAAGAACTACATATTACCAAAATACGAAAATCGTTTTCTATGAAAAATTCGGAATAAGAAGAAACTTCATTGTCACTCGAGATCCGGATCGTGATGCAGCTAGTTTGCTTGCTTCAACACGGTTGTTGGCTTCTTATACTTCGGCTTTAAAGGCAGTATCCTTATTCTCTTGGCAACTCTCACAAAATCACTGTACAAAATAGCAAAATAAATAATTAAATAAACAATTTGACTAATCATCTGGTCCCTAATTACCATTAAGTCAAGATCAAATTTTGCTCTCGATCTATAGTAGAACAAATGTAGATTAGACTTGATATACATAATAAACATGCTAACTAGCTAGATTGGTACTTGGTACAAGTCAATATAGCTAAGTCCCTAATGTTAAGCTTACATAAGATCATATAGATCTTACATTTATTCATTTTCACTTGTATTTGAATGCAAGAATTTAGATCTCATATTCATTGAAAACACAAAAGGTTCTTATTGGTGAATATATCCCATGGACATATTATGTTTATTAATGTATGAGAAAATGTTATATAGGAGTTAAACGGAAGATAATCAGACCCCTCACGAAACTAAAATAAAACTAAAAACTAACACCTATCGATTTGATAACCTAATATAAAAAATAAAAATAACAAGATGTATGATCAACAATTGTGTATGTCTCTTTGTGGAAAAAAAAACTTTTACATAGCAATACTAATAATCAATATTAGGGTTGTTCACCGTTTCAAAACCAAGTCAAAAAATCTCGATTGGACTTGAACATGTTATTCAGGTCCGGTCTAGGACAATATAGACCATGTTGCGGACATGAATATCGATAAGAGACCAGACCTATGCACCATCTAGACCAACGAGTTTAATAATTAATTATAAGGGTTCAATGTTTCAAGACTGGATCAAAAAAAAATCTTGATTTGATCTGAGCGGTCCATATTAAACCGGACGTGAGTACCGGTTCAGGTCCACACCAAGTCACCAACAAAGAATTTTCCGGCCCAGTCCCGGTCCGGACCGGAAACAACACTAATTACTATAGGTTAGGGGAGTATTATAATCAAATAGGTGAATTAAACCCAAAATTTCTAGATTAGGCCTGCACTTTGAAACTATAACCGGGTTAATCCATAAAATCAGTTACACTAATTGAGTTGATCAAGGGGAACTTAAAGATAAATTTTCTAATGAAACGGGATCAAACATAATTGACTATATCCTTTCAAAATAAAAATAAATTGATTATATAATTGTTGTTCGATGATTATTAGTTACAAATCTATAGTTAATAACTTATTAAGCAGTCACTATTTAGATATGAGCTATTTTCAGGTCAAGAGTAATAAAAATTCAAGTGATGATTTAGGTCTACAAAAATTAACTCAATATAAGTAAATTAAAACGGTATTTTTTAGGTACGGTTAAAATATTATTAAATCACTAGGGTTGAGTAGATTGCGGTTCGGTTCACCGACCGCAGTTAATCGGTTCGGTTTGCGGTTCAAACTGCAAAACCGCAAAAAATAACCCGCAAACCGCAAAAAAACCCGCAACCAAACCGCAAAAAAATCGCAAAATCGCAACCAAACCGCAAAATGCGGTTCATTTTTTCTGGGATTGCGGTTTGCGGTTCGGTTCGATTTGGTTTGCGGTTTTGAACTGATGCTCAGCCCTAGCAATCACATAAAAAACTTGATGATACTCTTGTAGTTTAAACTTTTTTTAATTAATTTCAAGAGATTTTTCATCTTTAAATTCTAATATTTTCAATTTTCCCTAAACTTTAAACTTAAGGGTATCATTCAAACATTTAAAAAAACTTGGGACATTTTTTGAAAAAACCTAAATCACAGGGTATATCCAAATATTTCTTTTAACAAGAAAATATTGACAAAAGTAAAAAAAAAACTTACTTCCAAGAGAGGTCACCAGCAAGAAGAAGATCATTTTCCAAGTCTTCATACGCAACAAGATGACCAGGAACAGCATTTTCCAATTCCACCTCCTCCACGTCATCACCTGCGGCGGCGCTCGCCGGAATGACGTCATCGATCCCACATCCAAACATTTGTCTAAGAGCCTTAGCCAAGCTACTATAGCTTCCATGCTTATGAAGATTGATGCGCTGGCAGATCGAACGGCCCTCAAGCACAACCGTAACAGACGGCAGTAGACTCGTCACCACTGGATCCTCCCCCCAAAAGCCATGCAAACTACTGCTTCTATGGCTAGAGGATGGGAAATGTTTGGGTGGTGGTGAGGCGCATTGTAGCAGTTTGGAGTAGAAGGGTGAGGGTGATGAGTGTGAACGGCTGAGATCGGATGGGACGGAGGAGGATGAGATTAACGGTGGTGATCTGTTATACATGGTTTAATGGGGGAGTTGAGGTTTGATGTTAGCTAGCTTATATAGAAGAATAGAATTCAATAATGCATCATGAAACATGGGCCGGGTGGGCCGGTTTGGACCAACTGAACCCGGTTTAATTGCGTAGGTCAAGTACGTGGTGTGCATAAATGACGGGTGACGGTCTTGTGGTGGTGCATAAATTTTAGGGAAATTTAATTTTAATTAGTTTTATTTGTTTTGCAATTTTCAAAGATTATTAAGTAGCATTTATACAAGGATTTGTTCATTGGATCTTGAGTTTAGGAGTTGTACTTTGTTGGAGGGTTTGAACCTTGAACTTTTTGCTACTCTTGAGAGTTAGTAAAACAATATATATCATATTTCGTTACCTTCTTAAATCTGCCCCTGCACGCGCCTAATCAAGTTGTGTTAATACCTATTCTTTTAGGTTCACAACGTGACATTAGAGGAAAAAAATTCACATATATAAAAAAACTAAAAAAATAGAAGGTGACATGTAATATTTATTGATGCATAAAAAATTGTATAAAAAGAATGGTAAAATATGAGAAAGTTATTTGAAAATAGAAAAAAAAAAGTGTTTTGAAAAGATGAAAGAGATTAGAAGTCACATTACTCAAATTTAGGGATGCTCACTTTTATTTATTTTACAAAAATATTATATACAATCCACCTTTTAAATAATGAATTTTAATTTTAAGCAAATTAAATTTGACAAAACAAAATCAATAAACACAAAATATAAAAAGAGACTTACTAATTTGAAATATGTATTTTTTTAACGAAAAAGCTAAATACACCGGGTTTGAATTACTAACGTCAAACTTAATCGCAATCCGACAGCGCTCAGTGGGCGCCGGCGCCATCAGTCGGCGCCCAATTTTTTTTGAAAAAAAAAATTCCAAAAAAAAAATAAAATAATAATTTTAGCGCCGGCGCCCAGATAGAAAATTTATTCGGAAAAACTGATTCTTTACTTCAATGGTTCCAAAAAAAATAAAAAAATTTTGGGCGCCGGCTGATGGCGCCGGCGCCCAATGTTATAAAAAAATGGCGCTAGCGCCAGTCGCCGGTGTTTAAGTTGAGCGCCGACGCCTTGCGATTGGTTTTTGTCCATGTAAATTTAAGTTCCGTGTATATAACACGCCCCTTTTTTAATCACTCTTCGTACTATTTGAACCAAATATTCTTGGTTTTTCTTTTCATAAAAAAAATTGTTGAATTTTAAAAACAAAATTACAATTGAGGTTGTATATTATTTTATTGAAAAATCTTGGAATTTGTTTATATATTAGATCTTACTTTTTTTTTAATCTAAAAGAATAAAATTCTTAAATTTCCCCCCCTCCTCTAATCAGAATGAATGTAGGTACATTGGTTAGATACTTAGATTAGATAGTATAAAACGTTCAGTGAAAATTTGAGATTTTAAAATTATATTTTTGTATAAATTTCTAGTTTATATTAAATATATATAAATGGAGAATATTTTGTTTTAATTTTATAAAAGGGACAAACCCTAAAACCTTCTCACTTTAATAAATTATTTAATAAAATTACCATTTTAAATTAGTAAAATTTTGTAAGATAATTTCGTTGAAAAAGCATTATAAAAACTTAATTGTCTTCAAAATCCTATTTTATACAATAAGTTAACTTAACCTCGATCGTGAAGTATGGGATGTTTGCTTGCGGGGTTCAAAAGATGGTTTGTCTTCAAAATCGCAATGCATTTACGTTTGTAATAGCTTCATCTTTGTCTCCCAAAATCATATATTATAAAGCCTTAGTACTCTACAAACTATATAAAATTCAATATTATATGTATCTATTAAGCATATAGTGTACTTATTGTCCCTTGCTTTCAAAATTATGACATTATTATATTGCTATATCGACATTTGTGGCATGAAATTTTGTGTTATTCATGTTGAGTAGTTTTTATTTGGGATTGGGAATTTGCAGATGGGAGACGTGACGGCAAAGCAAAATGTGACAAGTTAATTAATAAGGATCTTATAAAATTTATTTTTCTTGAAAATAACATATTATGTTAATTAGGTTTTATTGGAAGATATAATTTTTGATTTATTTTATTAGATAAGTTTGGTCCGTATAGATTTGATTTACCATTTTTCAGAATTTTAAGTTTTCGTCAACAAGACGATCTATGTTAATGCAATTCGAATTCACCAAGTAATGATGATGGTTTAGATTTGACTAAACAGGTTGGAGGTGGCCGGAAGAGGGACAAACGACGACAGCTGAGCAGGGCAACAATGGCACAAGGCAGGCCTCACGCGAAGGGGATAACAACGGTGCCGGGTCCTTGCTCCGGTCGGGAGCAGTAGCAAATTGTAAGCGGTGGCTATCCTGGTTGACGGTGGCCAGAAGCGGGAGAAGGGAAGGAAGAGTTGCTCTTGTGAGGAAGAAGAAAAGAAAAAAAAAAGTTGGGAAATGTCGAATAGAGAAGCACGATGTTGGTCTCTCCCGATACCTCCAAAAATATTGAAAAATCAAAAATGGAAAATTTAGACATAAAGTATTAACTTAATACCGATACCCTAAAATACTAAACACCGAGTATCGGTAATACTCATACCCATACCTTTAATAAGGATATCGATATCAAACGACCCCTTTCTCAAACTAAACTCGAGTCGAGCTAGCCAAGCTATAATAGTTAGACTCACTAAACAATCCCATTAAGTATTGGCTTATCTAGAAAGCAAGTGGTAAAAATGCTTGACCTAAACACCACAACTAAGGGTGTGTTTGGTTAGAGATTAAAGAAGGTTCATTTAGATAAAATTTAAGAGATTAAATTTGTGTAAGTGTTTGGATGAAGGTGGAGATTATGGAAAAAAAATTATAGAAGAATTAATTGGGATTAAAAAGGGCCAAAAAATAACCTTATATTACCAAGGTTAAAGGAGATTAATTTCTATTTAAGGTTAAAATAAGGGTAAATTTGTAAATTAATATCAATTAAACCTGTTAAAAGATCTTCAACCAAACAACTTCACGTAAATTATTTTATATCAAATAATCCCTAATAAATTCCATATAAAATTTAACCCCTTTTAAATTCCATCTAGATTAATCTTCAAAATAACCTACATCTCTTAACAAACACACCCTAACTCTCCACTCTTACAAAAATAAAAACCACTTCATGGCTTATTAATACTTATTAGCAATTCATCCACATACATATAAATTACACAAGAAACAAATAGTTAAAAATAAAGGGGCAAAAATTACCATAATGTGTATAAAGACTCTGAGAAACAAAGAATCGTATCGAGTGTTAAGCTATAACATAAACCCTGGAAGATCCTCAGTTGAAGGATCCCAGTTTTCTAACACAATCTTGGGGTGATAATTTCTCCTACGTTTTGCTGTTTGCGCCATTCTTTATGGCTTATAAGCTCCCCATCAAACAATTGCTTCTTCAATCTGTCTTGATCTGATCTTCCTTATATGACTACCAAACATCACGCAAGTATCTACCGTTCATCTGCAATTGCTTAATCATGCTCTCGGCTTTCGAGCTGTCCATGGAACCCTGGATAAACAGAACAATAGGACTCATCAGAAAAGCTAAGAGCTCTCACACAAAAAGTACCAAAACATAACACTGCCTCGGATGGTAGTTATAAGGGCTTGTTTGATACGCGTGTAGGAATCGGAATAGAATGACCTAATCCGATTCATGAAACAACTTATGTTTGATTAAGATTATACATTAATACTTTGGGTTGAAAATGCATTGATTTTATAAGATAATGGTTGATGTCCTAATTTGCGCATAATAAATCCTAAAACACTATTTGGAAGGAATCTGGAAATGAAAAATACTGGAATAACTCATTCCCTGGAATTATTGTTCATTCTGATACTTTTTGCTACCAAAAACAAGAATTGGTTGAGTGATTCCGAAACCGATTCCTGATTCCCTAGGAATAGTACCAAATGAGCCCTAAGTTATTTATAAACAGTTAGTAAGTAAATTATTGCTCATTCCAATACTTTTTGCTACAAAAACCAAGAATTGGTTTGAGTGATTCCGAAACCGATTCCTGATTCACTAGGAATAGTACCAAATGAGCCTTAAGTTATTTATAAACAGTTTGTAAGTGTGGAAACTTAAGAAACTGATATGCCAACAAGAAACGAAAAAAAGGTTAAAGAAGAAAGTTTTCAGCCATCTATTATTATTATTATTATTATTATTATTATTATTATTATTTTTTGGTGCATGTCTTTTGTGAACCGCAAAAGTTGGTGGTTGAAAGAGAGTGAAGAAATGTCATTTTCATCAATGGTAGGTTGGAAAATGGACATGTTAATGCCATTATATTCAGCCTCAAATGTAGTTTATATCATTAATTAATTGACATACCTGCTCTTGAGCGATGGTGTGAAGGGTGCGGTGCACATCCCGGGCCATGCCCTTGGCATCACCGCAAACATAAACATAGCCACCTTGTGATATCATGTTCCAGATATCTAAGGCCTACATCAGATTGCAAGAAGTTAGTGTCTAATTCACATTGTCATGCAATATGAGCGTATTTAAGAAATAAGACGGAAAGGATGAATGCGAGATAGTCACGTACTTTGTCCATCATCTTGTGCTGCACGTATTCCTTTGTTGGTCCCTCACGTGAGAACGCAACAACTAGTTCAGAGAGTGCACCGGCTTCAACAAAGTTTCTCAGCTCATCCTCGTAGATATAGTCCTGTAGCAATTAATATGTTTTTCTTTTAGTAATGTTTTGAAGTATAGAGTGAATCTTCGAGAAGGTAACAACTAACAAACCAACAAGAATCATAGATGGTCGCACAGGAGATGCTTACTACCTCATTATGAAAATAATTATCATTTTAGACTTCAATTCTCGTTTTAAAAAAAATAACTTTAATTTTAGCTATCATGTTGAGCAAATTTCCTTGTAATTATTAGTACATACGGATGGAGTATGAACTTTACCATTTGCCGGTTTCTGCAACCAAAAAATAAGACAGAAGGGCCTAGTGTAGCTCCCTCTTCCTTCAGAGAGTATCTCTCCTGTATTGATACATATACAATGTTTAGCTAGACATCATAATGTGAATCGAGGGTCAAATCATGAAAGTGATGAAACAGCAAAACAACATGAGAATGGTCAAACCTGCAAGAAACCTCTAAAAGGAGCCAATCCAGTTCCCGGACCAATCATAATAATAGGAATTGTCGTATCTGCTGGGAGTTTGAAGTTGGATTGTCGCACAAAAATTGGCGCCCAACTACAGTTGGAGCTTTCTTCCAATGGCACAGCATTCTGAACAGGAACCAGCTAAAAGTTAGTTGGAGTTTCGAGCAGACAGACGGAAGGTAATTTTACCCAAAGCAGCAAAAATATGACAAATTCTGTTGTTAGATGATAAGCTGATAAAGGCTATATATCAGCACTAATATTGTAATTCAAATTTAGACATATGACTACACGAGAGAACTTTTCTACTCATCAAGTCAAAGTCTCCAACTAATCCTGCCCACCTACCCAACCGGAAATTAGAAAGGACAAAAAAAGAAGAAAAGAATCAGTCTTTGAAATAAAGAGTGTGGTCCCAATGAAAAGTGTTGTGTTAGATCTTGTTACCTTCATCCAAGTTGAACATATTCCTTTGTGAATCCTTCCGGTTGGAGTTTTATCGCACACAAGTGCACAAGTAACATGAATTCTTGACGGTGCTATTCTGTATTCATCAAAGAGGCCAAGATTTAAATCATCAGCTTCACCCAAAGCATGAAGGAGTTAATCTATTTCAACAGCATTTCTTCAGAGACAAAATCAGCAGACACAATAACTGCCGCGTTTTGCCCAGATACACTTTTAAAACATATTTGATGTAGGTACTTAAAATATACTAGTTTCTAAATTTACTACTCGTGACCAGAAATTCATCCTTGATATTACTTGGTCTAATCATCACTTCTAGTAATCAATTAAGGATTTGTTAACTACTTTAGAACATATATGAGGAACATATTTGCCAACAATTTTCAAGATTTAACAGAAGTAACAAACATTTATAAAACCATGCTGATTTCAACCAGTGAGAAATATGAGATGGCATAACCTCTTTCCACTGCATAAGCATAAAACAAATAACTGCAAAGGTTCCTCTACATGGAACAAAGATTACATACTTTCTCCATTCTAAAAATATGGTTCGGTCCCAAGTGAGAGTAGAGAACAGAATAATTTTTTCAGACAAAAATATTAAAAGAGATAAATATGTACCTAGGGGAGGATGATATTGAGTAGTATCTAGGCTGCAAACGTGGAGCAATTGCAGCAAAGAAAACTCCAATGGAGGGCTTGGCTGAAGGGAATTCAACCATTACCTCAAGAAGACTCCTTTGACTCGCAACTATCCACTGGGAATACTCATCCTGCAAAGATTAACAAAATGAGAGACATCTAAGAGGGCTAACATATTTGTGCCAAAACTTGTAAGCATACAAAATTTTAATACCTTCCCAGCTGGGGATGCAAGATATCTCAACCGGTCAGCTTCACTTGGTTCAGAAGCATGGGCTGCTAAAGCAAGCAAGGCAGCCTGAAAAGAGGGGGTTATGATGTATAATTCTTCATATAAATTATAAATTATTTTTTTGCGTTAAAAAGCCACCTTCTTCGGAGAATTTAAAAGATCTGCATATCTGGTTAGAGCCATTCTTAGAGTACATGGTGGGAAAGGAGGAGGAAGTGATCCACCAGTAGTGGATGTGCCATCCTCGTTATCAGTATGAAGGGAGAAATATGTATCTGGGGAGAGACCCAACAATCTTAGACCTTCCTCCACAGTTTCAGTCAAGTTTTCACAGTAAACACCAACATGGTCCCCTGTTTCATATCTAAACAGAACAAAAAAGCAACTATCATTTTCTGGTTAAGAACAAACAAGGTACGGATTTTCTTTTTCAACGAACAAGAAACAACCATCGCCACATTTCCAGTATGAACAGGTTGGGTTATTTCCAAATTCTATTATTAACAAGATACAAATGTTAAAAAGGGTGATAACAAAGACTATAATTAGAGAAGCCACGTCTCATTATACTTAAACCACTTACTTGAGCCCAGAACCTGAAATATCAAATTCCAAATGGGTGCATGAGCGATCAGAAGCAGGTGTATGTAGTTCCCTCCTCACAGCTACATTGGACCTTCATGTAAAAAGAAAGGACTCAAAATTTAATAAGAATAGGCACAAAATAAATCAGTTCCTGGCCTTTCAAGTGTTCATCATTGTACCTGCATGGGTGTTGAGCATCAAAAACAGCATGACCATTAGCATTAGCCCAGCCCTTATCCTGAAGTGCATCTGCTTGATCATGTAATACAACGCGGTACTCCAGAATAGCAGCAGTATAAGGAGTTGCAGCTTTTGCATCATCTTCGTCAAGAAGAACCTGATCCAACTCAGGCCATACCAGCTCTCTCCTGTAATTGAATAAGAAATCAAGCAAAGAAGATTTGTCCTCATCGTCAAAACATTCCTATAGTGAGCTAGATGGAAGAATTTAAACAATTCCATGAAGCTTTCATTACCAGGCAGTAAAGTCATCTTCAATGCACTGATCATCATCCCCCATACCAACTGGGACTAGGCGCTTTCCACCTTTAAATTAGTTAAAATGTCAGTCTTGTGAATATATAAACGTGTAGCTATCCTAGAGTCCAAAATTCTAGTAAACATCCTATCGATAAGCCTCATCTCATGTTATAAATATATTCTTGTCTGTACCACTTAAATCCCAATCTTGTACAGGAAAATAAAAGAAATTAACTTCCATAAGCATAAAAATCTCTACAATGCACTCAGCTATATCTTCCACAGAAAACTTGCTAGCATGTCCACCTCTCATTTACTTAAGCACGGAAAACTGAGGTTAATTTGTGATACGAGCATCAAAGCTAGTAACATAGAGGCACCCAATGACTGTACACAATTGACATAACCCTAACTAAGTGATATTATTGTATTCACATCATGAATACAATAATATCACAGACATAAGCAAGTACAGCAGCTGATTAAAATCATAACAAGTAAAAGGGACTATCATATCTACCTTGCTCAGCTAGAATTTCATCCACAACCTTTGCAACCTGTTGTAAATAGAATTAGATTCAAAATCAATTTGAAGAACAAAATAAGTCAAACCAATTATTCTTTGTTTTTTTTTTTTTGCAGGAAAGCATCTTGCAATTCTCATACTGCTAAATACAAACATATAACAAACCTTATTGAAATGTTCATACTGCCTGTTTCCAAGGCCAAACACTCCATACTGGAGATTCTTAAGCCACTCGCCCCTCTCCTTGCCCTGCAATAAATTACAGAATCTCATTATAAAAGTCTCAAATCTTACAGGTAGTGATGATATAAACTTGCTACTGCTTCTAGCTCTTCATATTTCACAATGTGATTGAAACCCACCTCCTCTGCAAACCACTTGTAGAACCTAGCAGCATTATCAGTTGGCTCTCCATCTCCATACCTACATCACCACCATAGGGCACAATTCAGATGCCATTTTCCTTTTTTTTTTGAGGGTAGAGGGGGTATACTTAAAATACATACGTGGCCAAAAAGAAGAAAGCCAAAGTCTCTTTCTTCAATCTTTCTTCGTAGACATCATCATCATCCGCATAATCCTCCTACAAACAATCGTAGACGGAATCAGCATAATTCCGAGCAATTCACGTAAGTCTAACTCAAATTCGCAATTAATATCAACTACAAAAAATGAAAAGGTGGTCAATTAAGGGAATGGAAAGCACAATTACCAAATCAACAACTTTGAAGGTCGCTTTCTCGTATCTCGCTTTAGCTTCTTCTGCGAACGCCTAGAATACACGCAGCAGCCACCAATTCCACAATTAAATTTCCCGAAAATTATTATTTTTTAAATCAAATCCACAAACAAACAAAAATTATTAAAAAAAATAAAACAAATCACCTTGGCAAAACCCTCGGCGGTGCCAGTCTGAGTACCGAAAAACACAGTGACCTTCTTCTTCCCGTCATCCACCTCCTCCTCCGACTCTCTAACAATCAAAGGCTTCGGAGCTTCCACCGCCTTCTTAGCGGACCTCTGCGCTCCCGATCGCTTCCAAAGGAGTATCACCGCGCATCCAACGAGCACCGCGATAGAGGTAGCGATAACCATGAGGACATCACGGTTACCAATTATGCCTCCAGCTGGCGACTCCTGAAGCTTCGCTTGTAGCTGCTCAAAGTTCCCGCTGAGCAACGCACTCATCAGATCTAGCGGTGAAAACTCCACTGAACTCGACTCCATGATCGAAATAGCAAACTCCGACGAATAAAAAGAATTTTGCAGGAACTTGGAATTCCGATCGGAGTTTGCAAAACGAGGAGTCTCTGGTGGAGGACTGCGATGGCAGATGAAGTTGTTGTTGGTAGGAGAGAAGAGACTCCTGAGGAGAGAGAAAGGAGGTGGAAGATTGATGATTATAATGGCGGATAGATTGATGAGAGAGACGAACAACGCCTACCAACCCCCAACTAGTGAAATCACCTAACACCAGCTAACCGTGGTTA
Source organism: Fagopyrum esculentum (assembly GCA_033239045.1). Lineage (NCBI taxonomy): Eukaryota > Viridiplantae > Streptophyta > Magnoliopsida > Caryophyllales > Polygonaceae > Fagopyrum > Fagopyrum esculentum. The sequence goes on along the minus strand of BSUD01000007.1, from coordinate 2,083,165 downwards.
ATTAGCCACGATTCCTAACTTTCCTTTTTTTTTTATTGCGTCATATATATCAATTTTTAATATTTTGAGAAAATAAAAATAAGTTCTAATACATTGATGTTACTTACAATGGGCGAAAATGAATGTGTGGGTGAAAAAGTTCCATGACTCGATTAAGAGTTGTGAATAATTAAATATTTATAATTTAGGTAGAGAGTATAAAATTAATATTTTAAAATTAATATATTAAAATTAATATTTAAAATTAATATATTAAAATTAATATTTAAAATTAATATATTAAAATTAATATTTTAAAGTTAATATTTTAAAAATTAATAATAAAGATACAAAACTATTTACATAAATGATTATGCCATAAAATGAAGAAAAAAATTGTTATATTTTTGTGATATTAAGTTTAAGTTGTTTGTAACCATTCGGATGATGGGGGTAAGACGTTCACCTATCGTCCGCTTGTCATCCTACTTTTTTGGACATTAATCCAAATTTTTAAGTCAAGTAATTCAGATATTTATCGGGTACGATCGTATGGTGAGATTGTATACAACTTACCTTAAAATTTCATGTATCATAAATTTACATGGTTAAGAATGAAAATTTTCCTATCCGTCAAGTTTGGATTTATTCTATTGCTATCAATACGTTTTTTAAGTTTTCTTATGATACCCTCCTCCTTATTATGGGTATCATTCAAGTAAGGCCCATTATTGCGGTACGGCCGTGCGGCCGTACCGCAGGGCGACACGTGTCCCGAAAAAAAAAAAAAAAAAAAAAAATTTTTTTTTTTTTTTT
>BSUD01000007.1:1945826-2082237 GCA_033239045.1 Fagopyrum esculentum | reverse complement strand
AAAAAAAAAAAAAAAAAAAAAAAAAAAAATTTTTTTTTTTTTTTTCGGGACACGTGTCGCCCTGCGGTACGGCCGTACGGCCGTACCGCAAAAAGAGGGCCGTACCTGAATAATTCTCTCCTTATTATACCCTTCTTAATATATTTTATTAAATTTAAATTATTAAAAAATATAAAAAATAAATTATAACCGATCATATGATCACATTGAATATTAATTTTATAAATAATAGGTAATGTATAGAATTATTTTTTATTTAAAAAATCTAAAATGTTCATTTTAAAGCTATTTTTTAATTAAAAAAAATAAAAAAAAAATTACTTATTTTTTAATTGAAATAAAAATATAAAAAAAAAATTTAAAACTAATCAAAAGTAAATAAAAATTTATTATAATATTATTCTAAATAAAAGTACATAATTAATTTTAAATATATTTTATTAGAATTTTAATGTTTAAAATTTTAAAATAATACTTCTACACTATTTAGTAATTTTATAAAGTTCATGAGTTTATAATTTAACGTGATCTTAATAAATTTTAAAACTAATTACGTATTCTTACTTAAAACAAAAAATATAGTACATTTATATTTATTATGGAATTATATTTTTAACTTAAAAATAAATAAATAAAATTTATGTTATTTTTATTTTAATTAGAATAAAAATAAATAAAAATACCATGAAATTAAATAGTTTAAAATTTAATGGGTTTATACTTAGTTTAATTTTTAAATTTATTTCTTTAATTTTTTTATATTTTATAACTAAATTTTAAATTAATATATTAAAAATAGATGTGAGAAGAAAATAAATTAAAAGCACCAAAATACTATATTCACACAATTTTTATGTGATCTTTTTTTCAATTTCAATAATTTGATGTTCTATTGGTCAGATTTGACCAATTGCAAACATTAGTTTGGTTTAAACATTTATTGCATACCGAATTTATTAGGCCGGTTTTTTGGTTAAGAATAGTCTTTCATCTTATCTATATATATTACTAAAGCAGCACCCATTTTGTCCACGTGTCAACCTCTAAGGCCGTCCACTTAAGCTTTTTTTCAATTTATTTACAGATTTGCCACAATGTATTTACAGATTTGCCATTAATCATTTTATGAGAAAATTTTTTATTAGAACTTGTAAACAGTCATCATGCCACGTCAATTATATTTAAATAAATAATTTAAAAAAATAAATCTACATATCTACCAAGATTTGACACATTTTTTAATTTAAAACTAAATCAAATTTTGCTCCTCTATCTAAATCTAAGTAAAAGTGATAATATATTAAGGTATAAATATAATACTCGAATAATAATTTTTGTAATAGAATTTTAATTATGTTCTTTTATTTATTTAAAAAAATTAATTCTCACATGTTAGTCATATTAATTAATAAAAATATTTTTTACTATAAATTGATATTAAATATATAATGCATGAAAGTGAAAATATAATATTTACTTAGACAATCCCGCACAAGGTGCGGGCACTAAACTAGTTTATGCTAAATATTTTTAAAACTAAATACTTAGGAGGATGGTACGATGGAAATTGACATAAGTAGACTACTTTGATTTATTTTTTTCATTTATTTTTCTAAGGGAAAAAAATGAAACCCACCGATTATGTATAGGGATATCAACAAATTCGGGCAAGACATAAGGTACGAGATCGGGTCGTCCCGAGTCTAAATTTGTTATGGTTTAGTTATAACTACACTTAGACAAACTCGGATTCGCTTCAGGTTAAAATATATACATTGTCCGTTGATCATAATTTATTGAGTGTTGTTATTCGTTTGGGAAAAAATGAAATGACCAAGGGAATTGGAAGACGGGTGCGTGACACAGATGGAAAGTGGGTGCACCTCTCGGACGGAATGAGAGTGTCGCCGACGTGGTTTCGGGAAGGTGTAACCTTTTTTATGACGTTCAAATATTGGTGAGTTCTAGTATATGGGCTCATTCGTAATGAGCTTGGGGCGCATTTCCATTGAGATTGGGGACGCATTCCCATTGAGCTTAAGACGCGCATATGTGCTACGCTCAAAACCGAATCCAACGACTATAATTATGACCGTTGAAGCAACGCTCGAATTTTGCAGAAAAACAACTCGTGGGATGCGATCCCAATATGCATGGGAGGCGCAATCCTACTCCGTCGAAAGACGCACTCCTACTACAACGATAAGTCGTATTCTAATTGGGACGTAAATGACTAAAAATTATTAGAAAAATAGCAATTCTACAGTTTATTTTATGCAGGCCCGGCTCAGAGCCTGTTCAACCTATTCATGAGAACAGGGCCTCAAATATTTTGGAGCCTCGTTATGAAAAAAGATTGTATTATTATCAAGAGGAAATTACCGGAAACCACCCGTTAAATAGGTCATATTGCAACTAACCACCCGCTCTATCACTATTTACCGGAAACCACCCTATAAAGATACTCCGTTACCAAAAAACCACCAAGTGTCAGTATTCCGTCAAATATCCGTCTTGTGGACCCCACTTTATAATAAAATAATATTTTTCCTTCTTTTTCTGTTTTTCTATTTTTAAGTTCAATTTCACAGCTCCCCAAATTCTCACAAGGCTCTTCTTCCTCTTCTTCTTCGACAACAAATTCTTGCTCCTGCTTATCTTCCTCGTTGGATTCTATCACAAAACCGTTAGAATTATTAAATTTACCTTCTACTTGTTTGGTTCCTGCGCCGGCTCCAAGTACAACCCTAGAAGAAGATGAAGCAGCGTCCTGGTTGAAAAGAGAATGAAGCCACCGTCGGTGAATCCGAAGCCACCGGAGAACGACTTCGTTCGTCTCAGCTCGGGAAGAAACGACTCCGGTCTAGTACGAAATGGCGTTCTTACCCCGACGTTGGAGCCTCGGAAGATGGATTTGATGGCGGAGGAGGCGGATTTGCGACCGGCAATGATAGTGGAGGAAGAAGCGGATTGATCTAGAACCGATAAACGCTCGCAAAGACAGGAAGGACAAAAACCGGTGAAGTGCTCATCGGGATGACGGTCGCAGCTTGTGGAGATGCGGTGGGGCTGTGGCGGTGGCGGAAGCTGCTCTTCCACTGGATTCATCACCCTTTCATTTTTCAATTTAGGGTTTCTTTTTTCAATTTAGGTTTTTTCAATTTAGGGATTAAGGGAGTTATAATCAGTAATGGTATATAATATAATATATTATTTGATTTTTAAATATTATTAATGAAAGAAAAAAAGAAATAAAAATAGAAATTCATAAAAAGAAGGAAAAATACTATTTTATTATAAAGTGGGGTCCACAAGACGGATATTTGACGGAATACTGACACTTGGTGGTTTTTTGGTAACGGAGTATCTTTATAGGGTGGTTTCCGGTAAATAGTGATAGAGCGGGTGGTTAGTTGCAATATGACCTATTTAACGGGTGGTTTCCGGTAATTTCCTCTATTATCAATGTATTAATTGTTCAGTTGGTAAGGATATTTTATGAGCTCTCAAATTATACGCTAATATTTTTTATGGACCGGACCTCCAAATACATTGAACCTGTGCTAATTTATGCATGGATGGTACAAATATTTCACAAATGTTGTGCAACAAGTCACAAGTGTTATGACCTTCTTAAGTGAAAGGCACCAAATGGTCAAATTATTTTCCCATATTTTATTTAAATCAAGAGAAAGTATAAGTTTGACTTTAAGTTTAGACAACATATCTTTGTTAAGTCATAAAAGATGTCGATTTGTTTGTGCAATTCTTTTGACCAAAGTATAGTTTTTTATACATTCAATAAAAAATTGTAAACATTTATATGAACATTTTTGTAATGATTAAATTCGTACACCAACCTGCAAACTATTATAAGTATTGTAATCTAAAGTTCCTCTTGTATTGTTTGGTGGTCACGTGGGAGGTATGAGCTAGCCAATTCAAGGACTATTCAAATTAGGGTGGACATAAATCCTACCATTCATGGTTCTGTCCGATTACGTTCCGCAACTGTTTCGATTTCGGTGGAATTCCATTTAAAATTAAAAATTTCAGTTCGAATATGTTTCGTCAAAGATTATACGGGATGTGATATGAGTCTTAACTTCTTCATCCAATAGGCCCGTTCAGTTCCTTATATAATACATTTTATAATTTAAAATAATAAATATAAATACCCTAAGCATTAGTATATAATTATATAGTAATTATATAAATATGTTTAGAGAATATTGGTGTAATAGAGTCTTTTTTGTATCACATATACAAAATAGGTCTCTACAGTTTCACAACTGAAAATAATTAGTATATTGGTGTAGTAGAGCCTTTTTAGAATAAATTAGAGGGACCTAATTTGTATCCATAAAATCATTATAACCTTGTTTATGTTGATTGTTACAATAATAGCCCACAAATCCCTTTGACTCCTCGGATGCTTATACGTGTGTATATATATATATATATATATATATAACTTATATGTAAACAACTCTTACCACGTGAACATGAGAACAAATTACAGAATATATACAATACATCGAATATATGTGACTATACCGCCAAATATATACTAAATGAGTCAGATATATACCGCCGAATATTTCTTTCACTAATCACACGATTCCCCCCCTTTAATATCGCCTAATCTCAGTCATCTATTTAACGATCTAACGAATACAATTTGTTCTCATTTTACATGGTAAGAGTTGTTTACATAGGAGCCAACCTCTCTCTCTCTATATATATATATATATATATATATATATATATATATATTAAAAATTAAATCATCTCAAATAACCCAAATTCATTTAAATGTGTTTTATTATGGATATTTGAAAACTTTAATGTTTTTGCGTTTTAAGTACGATGTATACGGATATTTTACAAAAATAAACTAATGAACAAGCAAGATTGGGCCCATCCCGTCCCGATCCCAACCGGGATAGGAACTTGTGAGATTCAAACTAAAGTATCCAAGGCATGTCCCACTCTCATCCCATATAAAATAGTTGGGACGGGACTGATATGACCTCAATCTCGTCCCATGCTTAACCCTAATTCAAATATTGGTTCATACCGAATTTTTTTCATCTTTTTTGCGAAGGCGAAGAGACTCGAATAGATTAGAACGTTTATAAGACTCTAGGTGTAGAAACTTCTCAAGAGGTCACCCATCCTAAAATTGCTCCCGTACTAGCACACTTAACTCTAGAGTTTTTTGTCCTCACTCTACCACTATAAAAGAAAAATTTTTGTTGACATGGGTAGCAATCCATCCTTATTAGTTAACCATAAGTTATCATTCAAATGATGCAGGATGATAATTTTACGGGGTGTTACAACGCTTTTATGGTCCGGCGGTGCGATCATTTCCAATTTGATTTATCTTTAAATGGGCTCACACTCTTCAAGCCTTGTTCTGTCATTATGGGGTTGCCGCTCCTTATTTCTCTCGGTAGAAAAAGGTCTTCGCTCACGAAGAATTGACTAGCGCCACTTTGTCGTTCGAAAGCGAGATAGAAAAGTGATGATATGGCTGCAAAATGACAAGCCTGACTTTTATTGAAGGGGCTCACTTTGCTATCGTAGTGATGAATGACTTCAACGTGATTATTGGGCTAGAATTCTTCTAGGAAACCAATTCACAGAGTTGAAGTCGAACGAGCAGATCTTCAAAGTGATTATTGTGTCCTCATTGTGTTTTTTGGTGTTGAGGTTTCATGCAATCTTATTATTAAGTTGCTCTCCATCTACCTATAACACTTCATATTGCTTTGCGCATACCGATCTTCATTTTATTTTGGAATAGTTGAACTAATTTGTAGGACTATATTAATAATTTTCTAATCGATCACGTGTAAATGATTTGATATTTGTATATCTAAAAATGTGACAAAATCTGACCACTTGAGTGATTAAGCACAATAATACCTTGATAGTTCAAAAACAATACATTTGATCTATATTGTAAAAATCTCTTGGTTTTGCAATAGAATATTCAATAAAAGTACAAGTAGATGGAAAAATTCAAATAACTGTTGGGTGTAATTGAAAATGATATTGATCTTCTTAAATATTGCAAAACTTTGATATATTGTTGGTTGATACCAAGTCATGGTCTCCCTAGACATAGCTTCAACATTTCTTCAGTATCTCGTTCTTTGTTGCGATAACTCTGCAAATGTCCAATGAAAATGAGAGAGAAAATATTAAACGTATAAGAAAATTAGATTGTGTGATTAATGGATGAGTTTTTAGGATATATGTTGTTCCTTGTAATATGACAATGTGTAAATTGAATAAGATATGCCTTTGGTACTTCAAAACTTTCAACTAACAATATTGCTCTCAAGTATAACAACAGTAATAGAATACAACATTGCAAACATCTAAGTAATTTTGACACTTTGAGAAACTGTTTTATAATGATATCGAGTTCTATTGGTAAAAGGACATGCATGTCAAGATATTTGTGGTTTATTCTAGGCATATAACACATACAATGTATGCAAACAATCATGTGCTTCAACTCACCTGGAGGTAACTCCTAACATGACCTACAGTCAAGTTGTCATCCTCATCTTTCATCACCTTCCAAATTTGTTTTCCGGTAGCCACTGCATAAGTATAGAGAAAATTTAGTAGAAACTGTTAACAGTGATTTTAGAGCTTAGTAAGATCATATATTTTAGTTCACAAAGTCATAAATACAATGTAAATTTCATTAAACTTCAAAAAATATCAATAAAGGGCAAACGTAATTTACATTTGTTTGACAACCTAGTGATCCCCCCAATACATTATGCATGTGTTTTAATTGACAGAAATAAAATCGTGAAGCATATAAGGATTGAACTGAAGTATCAAGGTTAAGACTTACTTTTAGATCCTCCAAGCATCTCTACAGCATTGTGAAATTTAGCTTTGAAGTCTTCTGTCCACACTCTTCTTCTTGATTTTTGGATGTGTTGTTGCTTAGGTTGTGTAACATAATGACTAGAGTTCCTGGCCGTAACACCTTGAGCATGGGTGACATGGTCGATGATAAATGGCTTTCCATATGCACATGTTTCAAAAGAAAAAAGGTCACAAAACAACAATATTGGGGAAAATGCTAGAAGATTATAACATTGATCTCAATTAATAATATATCCCTCATAACTATTTTCAAGAGTAAATTTTTTAGTAGCAAAATACCAAATACACATGAACAATTTTAAACTCTTGCTAAATATTTACCTTTGTTTGTCCCATAAAACAATCTTGGGCAATTACTCGCTGGTTAGATAATGAGAAGTCTATTCCAACAATACCAATAAATTGACGGGAGTTTGAGAAGGTCATCCCGAAATTACCAACGGATACCCTAGATCTGATATCAATAGCTCTTCTTAAGGTTGTGATTTCCGCGTTCAAGACTTTGATACCTGTGGATCAACAAATTTGATTAAGGAACATGTTTCAAATTTAATAAGTTGCATAAGAAACTAGGAAAACTAAGAAACATTAAAGAAAAAGAGGCTAGAAAATACACATATACATGATATTAGCTAATTTGAACCTTTTTAAATTTCTATTGAAATAACATACCAAAACTTACCCCAAATTAGTGCATCTTTTAGCGTGAGAAGTTCTTGAGTGTCGGCCTTCATCATACCGATATTTCGTCGGAGATTCGACACATATATGTAAATTCGGTGGATTCGCTCTTCAAAACTCTCTATTGAGTACATGTGCGAAATAAAAGCAAGTACACAACGATGTATTTCCGGTGCCGGCGAACTAAGTCCGAGATAAAAATGACCAAATGAGTCCATTTTTTTTCTTATATGTGATTTACAAATTTTGTTTCTCTTCTTTTTTGTGTTTATCTCTGACATGAAATTTGCAATTATATATAGAGCATATATTATATGATATAGACGGCCTCTACTAGGAATAAAAAGTTACAGATAAGCAATTTACCTACTCTGCGTCTCATTTGATGTGATGTATGGCGTTTTTCCTTTTTTGCTTCATTTAGCCATTATGGTATAATTAATGTTAATTTTTAGGATTTTTATGTTTGGTATCCTTGAGTTTTTGGCTTTTTCGGATGACGCTCAAAGCTTTTCACGTTTCCGCTTGGTACCCCTGAGGTTTTGGTTTTTCCGTTCCTTACCTTTATTTTTTATTCTCTGTCTAAAATAACGCTTCTTATATTAAAATTATAAAAAAAGGAAAAAAATATGATAACAATTTTATATTATAAATTTCGAAGACAAGTACTTTAATTAAACAACTTTAATCAACTATTAATAAATTATGATATTTCTTAAAATATAAGATTTTTACCTTTTTTAATGATTTTATTATATTTATTACTATTTGATATATTATTATATTTTGCATCAAAACATGAGAAATTTATTATATTTTATATAATATATAAGAAATTTAATATATATATATATAGATCATTTTATCAAAAATTTTAGAATTAAACATAATTTGTAACTATATGATGTTTCGTTGTCGGTATACTCCGTAGATTTATTTCATATCATTGATAAATATACAACGTAGAAGATTCAAAACGAACATTCGATTTTTCAAAAAAAAAAAAATGAATATCCTATGATTTTAGAAGATGTTTTTCCCAAAATATAAACACTCTCACATCGAATCAAAATTTTATTTTATATAATAGGGATATGAACCATCCAATATTATATAATAAACCAACAAATAAATTCACGGAGCATAGCAATAACGAAATATCATATATATATATATATATATATATATATATATAAATCATGTTTAATTTTAAAATTTTTTATTGAAATATCGTATATAAATTTAATTTCTTATATTTTATATAAAACATAATTCTCATGTTTTGATGCAAAATATGATAAAGTATAAAATAGTAATAAATATATTAAAAATCATAAAATAATAGGTAAAAATCTTATATTTTAAGAAATATCATAATTTACTAATTGCTGATTAAAGTTGTTTAATTAAAATATACTTATCTTCTAAATTTATAATATAAAATACTTATTATATATATTTTTTTCTTTTTTTTAATAATTTTAATATAAGAAACATTATTTTATACAGAAAATAAGAAATAAGGGTACGAAACGAAAAGACCAAAACCTCACAAGTATCAAGCGGAAACGTGAAAAACTTAGACACCATCCGAAAAAGCCAAAAACTCAAGGGTACCAAACGGAAAAATCATAACTTTAATTTACTGGCGTTTTGAAACCTATGCATATTGTATTTTTTGCTCTCATACATTTCATGTAATCTATTTACTATATTGAAATAAACCGAAAAGCTAAGTGCACGACATTCGATTTACATATTGCACACCAAAACGCAAGCCGAATGTGTTAAAATAAAAAAGTGGTTTTGAGCGCAGTCTGCCTGTGTTTAGGTTAAAAAAAAAAATTCAACACCAACGTAGAACGACTGTGCCCAAAACCACTTTCTTAGTAATCTTTCGTCTTACTTGAAGTTCAAATTTATAATACCTTTGCAATGAGATGAAGTTTCAACTCCAACGCATGTCGATTGCGTTAAAATTTTGTAATTTTCAACGTAGTCGGTCTAATTGAAGTTGTTATTTTCAACTTAGTTGGCGTACGTTGAACTGTTTTTACATTCTAATATCTCATTTGTTGATAAGATCAAATCTAGATTAATTGATTTGATTGAAATTTCATTAAAAGTTTCCTCAAATCTAGATTAATTGATTGAAATTATGAGTAAATTTTCTATAGAAAAAGATCAAAATAAAGAGATATGTCTTGATAAAAAAAAGAGAGATATGTCTCACGCTCACCCATAAATTAAGGTGAAAGAGCTTTTTAATACTTATCTTGATAATATACAAGGCTTTGAAGAAAACCGTAAATTGTATCTCTTTTGCAAAGGAGAGAGACTTGATTCATTTTCGTGTAAATAAAAGAGTCACAAGACAATTTAATTGATAACACACACCATGACTTTAAAATTATTGTGGTGGTTTAGCATAAATTTTTTTAATTTGGATTTTTACAAAAATATCAAACATGCGTTTAGTAAAATTAGATTCGGAAGGTTTCGTATGCGGAAAAAAGTTAAAAATGTCCCCTAAACATTTATTTCATCTTCCTTACAATCCGATTAGCATGAACACATATGCAATAGAAAGGTAAGGAGACGGTTTGAAGATGGGAAATAATTAGTTCACCAATGTTTGAGTTTGGTAACCACAACTTATTACTCTTAATCAATAGAAGAGCATATAGAATTAGAAATTGTTGGAAAAAAATAGTTGTTTTTCCCCTTTTCTTCATCCTTCGTGTTTCTTTGATCCAAGTTTTTGTTTTTCGATTTCCTCCATGTTTGTTGTTTGCTCGATCTGGGTTTAGTGTTGTTCTTTTCAATTGAACTCTACATTCCCCAATCTTTCCAATTCTAAAACCCTAGCTAGTATCTATGATGTGGGGTTGATGTCGCAGTTTCCCGATCTAAATTGAAGTCCACGAAAGTGACGATAGAAGGAATCTCAATGGCAAATCTCGGGCGAGATTTGTATGGTAAGACCTAGATTCTTGAAAACTCAGAGAACGAGAACATGAATTTTATGAATGATAGTAGAAATATAAGAAGAAGAATTACGGAATGAATGGATGAAATTATAGAAAGATAAGAACCAAGAAATTTTTGCAAAGAACCTTGATCAATGGATCAAAACCCCTTAACAAAGAGCTTACCTTAACAAAATCTGATAAATAAAACACTAAGATTACTCCAAAATGATATAGCCCTTAGAAATTTGTTTTTGTGTTTACATAGTTGAATAAAATGCCAAAACTTTTTCCTTTTGCACTGTTTAAATTAGTTAGAAGCCTCTTTGTATAAATATCAGTATGCATTTTATACCTGCTCTTCTTTCTGTGTTACTAGATCATCAATCCTTTTCTACAATAACTCTAACCCAACTCTTTTTTTTTTAATACAAAGGTAAGCGTATTAGGCAAATCAGTTTATGAAAACTGATCGACCTAGAGAATCCTTGTGGATGAGGTCTTCAACATCATCTGGATAGAACCGATGTCTATGGATGAGCTAAGTCCGTGCATCGCGATCCTATCCACCACACGGTTGATTTCCCTGAAAATATGGTCGACGGTAGGGTGCGTGAATCCCGATATCACAAATGATCATATTCATCTCTCATGGAGGTTTCTAGATCCGGTTGATCACATTTATGAACATCAAATTGTCTCCTTTAATTTCGATGGATGTTACACCTATCTTAGGATTCATCCACCCATTCTATAATACAAGTAAACTTATGCATCCACATAATTTCAAGAAATTGTAAGTGTTAGGTTGCTTATGTAAATCCGGTTCGGTCTATTTGTGCGGTATCGGCTCGAGAGACGCCATCAATTGAACCACTAGAGGTCTCTGTTGGCGGTTTCTTAATTTGCCTTCCTATGACCCCGCCATGGTGAACGAGGTTTTCCCCAGCGAGTGGACTGCTTGGTCCTGCCGTAATATGCAGACCTTACATTGTTTGACTGCACGTAATAATATTCACATGTGGCTTTCAATTATTTTTCTTATTTAAACATTCTGAATTTCTGATACATGTTTACTTATTGTGTGGATACAATATGTGAATTTTAGTAATGATTGATAATAATTGATTATGATAATAAACCTAGGTTTAAATATATTTAAATAGTTGAATTTGTATTCGGTTCGATAGAAATATGCAAAGCATAGGCATTGCGTGTGCGTATGGTCCGGCACATGTGTATTGCTAGTGTGCTCGGGGCTCATGCATGTGAGTGCGTCCGGGACCTCCGTTTGTCGAAATGAGGGGCGGAGGATTGATGCGGTATGCGTCGGGGACCTCTGTTTTCTGCATAGCGCTTGCACCCGAGAAAAAAATTTTCCTGGAAAAAAATCTTAGGTGCAATGCTAATGCGCATGGAAGACCTGCTTGCACTGCAAGGGAATTGACTACTTCGTAATTTTTCGTCTGACCGAATAATATCAATTTTGGAAATTGAAATTGTAGAGTGACAGGAGCATGACTATCTTATTTCACTCGAAAACAGTGCATTAAAAGAGTAAAACAATGCATTAAAAAGTCTCGATGTTCAACTGACATACATTTAAACTCATTGATGCAATCTAGAGAAATCTAAACAAACCACACTTGCAATAGAAAATACAAACAAAGTTTTACCATATAATAAAATATTGAAAGCTAATGCAACCTATGGATCCCATAGCTCTAATGTTTCCTGACTTCTTCGATTTATTTCTCATTACAACACAAAGTTTTACCTTATAATAAAATATTGAAAGCTAATGCAACCCATGGATCCCATAGCTCTCATGTTTCCTGACTTCTTCGATTTATTTCTCATTACAACGATATCGCTGTAAAAAAAAATTGACATAAAGATATTTGTACATTAGAGATGAATAGCATGACCAATTGATAAATTTGAAGGTATTTATCACAGGCATATAAAATATGGTATTTTGCAAATCGATTCGACTCACCTGGAGATAGCTCCTAACTTGACGAACGGTCAAACTAGCATCCTCGTTTTTCATTATCTTCCAAATTTGTGTTCCGGTAGCAACTTTATAAACAAATACCGACTTTAAGATTTAGTAGTATTAGGAATAGGATCATTAAAATTAGTAAGAAATAATTGTTCATGATGTTATTAGTATAAAAATAATAAATAACTCAAGATTTTGGTTAAGTACAAGTTTGAGACTTACATTTAGATCCCCCGAGCATTTGTACAACATCGTGAAATCTAGCTTTCAAGTCTTTCGTCCATACCCGTCTTGGTGGTTTTGGGATGAGTTGTTGTGGCCTAGGTTGTTCGGGATTCACACTCTTAATATTGTGAAGAAGTCGTATCCCCATAATACCAATAAATCGCCTAGATCGCATTTCTTCGTATTTCAGGGTTGTGGCGGTCTCGGTCAAAACTTTAATGCCTACAAATAGCAAAACTTGAGTAAAGAACATGCTCGGTACTCATAAAGACGAACAAAAACACTACAACCCATAAAATAATAATGATATAGTTTTTGAAACGTTTATTCGGATATAGAAAAAAAAAAAAGGAGGCATGGTTGATCGAAATCGTGTTTAGTTGTATGTAAAGACTTTTATGTCCCCAATTTTATCAAATTGAGAAGTTATTTTTGGGAGAAAAAATACACATAAATTATATTACCGGGATTTTGATACTTAGATCTAATATTGAAAACTTATACTCGAATTATAATACATGAAACCTAATACCTGAATTAAAAGATGTTTAATCCAATTTCCTCTTAAGAATATGCTAATTTACACCTTCTCAAATTTACATTAAATTACTATATAGACACTTACCATCAGTAATCATTCTTCTTTGCAAGTGAACTTCTGCCCCAACATCTCTGCTGCAAATTTCTTTATGAAGCCTTGATAGATACATGAGAATTAGACGCACCTTGTTATCAATACCCTGTACTAAAGCCAAGTAACCAAAGAAACGATCAAAGCAATTTTGTATGTGAGTAGTTGTTGAACCCAAAGTGATGTAAAAGGGTGCTAATGCATCCATTTTCCTCTCTTTTGAGTGACTCTTTAGTCAAGATAATTTGTTTATCTTCCTCTTCCTTCTTACCCCTCTTTGTGTGTATCTTCTATGATCGGAAATTTGCGAGTTATATAGAGTTTTTGAGAGGGATAAGGACGGATTATTTTACAGAAAAAGTATACTGACAGGTGTTTTTCTCGCTGTAAATTCAGTGTGGGATGTATATGTCATTATTTCTTATTTTGTCTTTTAATGATTATGTTATCTTTTATTTCATACTTTGAGGACTTGCATTATTGAAACGGAAGCCACCATGCATTGCCGCGTGTCATATGGAATATTTTTGTGTGGAGTAAAATGTGAGTTTTTAAACTGCTAAAGCGCAAATTTTATCTCTGGTCCTCAACCGTTAGTAGTTTTCTAATAGTGCTCTCTAACTTTTATTAGTCCTAATAGAGTTCCTAGCTTGTAAAATATTTGCAAGTTTTGCCCACTTAGCATTTTTTTGGACAAAATATTACTTTTCTTGCATATAGGCCAATTCCACAAATTAGAGGACCAAATATGCAATTTTTTTATAATCTTAAACTAAATGTTCAAATATTACTCTACTCTCTACTCACGGTCTCATTATTGATGATCTCCTTGCTGTGCCCTAATGTTGAGGAATTTCAAGTTTTTGTTTCTAATTTCCCTACTTCTATTGTAGACCTTACATTGTTTTATTGCACGTAATAATATTCACACTTGTGGTTTTTAATTTTTTTTTCTTATTTAAACATTCTATTAAATTTAAGTTTACTTGTGAGGATACAATATGTGAATTCTAGTAATGATTAACCTAGGTTTAAATATATTTAAATAGCGGAATTGTTATTCGTTCAGACGGAAGTATGCAAAGCATGGGCATTGTGTGTGTGTATGGTCGGGCACATGTGTATTGGGAGTAAGCCCGGGATGCATGCGCAAAGCGAGTGTGTCCGAGAGCCTCTATTTGTCGAAATGAGGGGCGGAAGACCGATGCGCATGCGTTCAGTTAGCACAAAGTCCGGACACATCCGCATTGCGCCCGCACCCGAGAAGTAAAAAATTTCCCGAGAAAAAAAATCTTGGGTGCAATGCTGATGCGCTTGGGAGATGCACTCACACTGCGAGTGCACTGATTGTTTCATAATTTTCCGTCTGATTGACAGAAATTAAAATCGTAGAGTGACAAGAGCAAGACTATCGTATTTCACTCGAAAACAATGCATTAAAAGAGTCTCGGTGTTCAATTGAAATACATTTAAATTCATTGATGCAATTTAGAGAAATCTAAACAAACCACACTTGCAATAGAATATACAAACAAACTTTTACCATATAGTAAAATATTGAAAGCTAATACAGCCCATGGATCCCATAGCTCGAATGTTTCTTGACTTCTTCGATCTATTTCTTCTCACTACAACGATATCGCTGTAAAAAAAACAACACCACCAATTCATAAATTTGCATGTATATTTATTATAAGCATATAAAATATGGTATTTTACAAGTCGCTTTGACTTACCTGGAGATAGCTCCTGGCTTGACGGACGGTCAAACTAGCATCCTCATTTTTCAATATCTTCCAAATTTGTGTTCCGGTAGCGACTTTATAAACAAATACCGACTATAAGATTTAGTAGTATTAACAGTAGGATCATTAACATTAGTAAATAATGCTAGAAATAGTTGTTCATGATGTTATTAGTATGAAAATAAAAGATAACTCAAGATTTTGGTTAAGTACAAGTTTGAGACTTACATTTGGATCCCCCGAGCATTTGTACAACATCGTGAAATCTAGCTTTCGACTCTTTTGTCCATACCCGTCTTGGTGGTTTTGGGATGTGTTGTTGTGGCTTAGGTTGCTCGAGATTCACACGCCTAATATTGTGAAGAAGCCGTATCCCTATAATACCAACACATCGCCTAGATCGCATTTCTTCGTATTTTCTTCTCAGGGTTGTGGCGGTCTCGGTTAAAACTTTAATGCCTACAGATAGCAAAACTTAAGTAAAGAACATGTTCCATACTCAGAAAGACGAACAAAAACACTACAACCCAAAAAATAATAATGATATAGGTTTTTGAAACGTTTATTCGGAGATAGAAAGGGGAAAAAAAAGAGGCATGGTTGATCGAAATCGTGTTTAGTTGTATGTAAAGACTTTTATGTCCCCAATTTTATCAAATTGAGAAGTTATTTTTGGGAGAAAAAATACACATAAATTATATTACCTGAATTTTGATAACTTAGATCTAATATTGAAAACTTATACTCGAATTATAATACATGAAACCTAATACCTGAATTAAAAGATGTTTAATCCAATTTCCTCTTAAGAATATGCTAATTTACACCTTCTCAAATTTACATTAAATTACTATATAGACACTTACCATCAGTAATCATTCTTCTTTGCAAGTGAATTTCTACCCCAACATCTCTGCTGCAAATTTCTTTATCAAGCCTTGATAGATACATGAAAATTAGACGCACCTTGTTATCAATACCCTGTATTAAAGCCAAGTAACCAAAGAAACGATCAAAGCAATTTTGTATGTGAGTAGTTGTTGAACCCAAAGTGATGTAAAAGGGTGCTAATGCATCCATTTTCCTCTCTTTTGAGTGACTCTCTAGTCAAGATAATTTGTTTATCTTCCTCTTCCTTCTTACCCCTCTTTGTGTGTATCTTCTATGATCGAAAATTTGCGAGTTATATAGAGTTTTTGAGAGGGATAAGGACGGATTTTTTTACAGAAAAAGTTTACAGACAGGTGTTTTTCTCGCTGTATAATTCAGTGTGGGATGTATATGTCATGGTATCTTTTAGGTCATACTTTGAAGACCTGCCTTATTGAAACGGAAGCCACCATGCATTGCCGCGTGTTATCTGGAATATTTTTTGTGTGGAGTAAAATGTGAGTTTCTAAACTGCTAAAGCGCAAATTTTATCTCTGATCCTCAACCTTTAGTAGTTTTCTAATAGTGCTCTCTAACTTTTATTTGTCCTAATAGAGTTCCTAGCTTGTAAAATATTTGCAAGGTTTGCCCACTTGTCATTTTTTTTTACCAAATATTACTTTTCTTGCATATAGGCCAATTCCAAAAATTAGAGGACCAAATATGCAATTTTTTTATAATGTAAAACTAAATGTTCAAATATTACTCTACTCTCTACTCATGGTCTCATTATTGATGACATTCAAAGCTTGGCTAGCTTGTTCCGATCATGCTCTTTCAATCACGTTAATCACCGGGTAAACACTGTGGTGCATCTGCTTGCTAGATTATGCCGACATTACATTGTTTTACTGCATGTAATAATATTCACACTTAGTGGTTTTTATTTTTTTTTTCTTATTTAAACATTCTATTAAATTTAAGTTTACTTGTGAGGATACAATATGTGAATTCTAGTAATGATTAACCTAGGTTTATATATATTTAAATAGTGGAAGTGTTATTCGGTCAGATGGAAGTATGCAAAGCATGGGCATTGTGTATGCGTATGGTCGGGCACATGTGTATTGGGAGTACACCCGAGACGCATGCGTAAAACGAGTGTGTCCGGGAGCCTCTATTTGTCGAAATGAGGGGCGGCAGACCGATGCGGCATGCGTTCAATTAGGAGTTTAGGACAAAGCCCGGACACATCCGAATTGCGCCTGCACCCGAGAAGAAGAAAAATTCCCGGAAAAAAAAAAATTCTTGGGCTCAATGCTGATGCGTCTGGGAGATGCACTCACACTGCGAGTGTACTGACTGTTTCGTAATTTTCTGTCTGACTAACGGAAATTAAAATTGTAGAGAGGCAAGAGCAAGACTATCTTATTTCACTCGAAAACAATGGATTAAAAAGAGTCTTGATGTTCAATTAAAATACATTTAAATTGATTGATGCAATTTAGAGACATCTAAACAAACAAACCACACTTGCAATAGAAAATACAAACAAAGTTTTACCATATAGTAATATATTGAAAGCTAATACAACCCATGGATCCCATAGCTCGAATGTTTCTTGACTTCTTCGATCTATTTCTTCTCATTACAACGATATCGCTGTAAAAAAAAAACATCACCAATTCATAAATTTGAATGTATATTTATCATAAGCATATAAAATATGGTATTTTACAAGTCGCTTTGACTCACCTGGAGATAGCTCCTGGCTTGACGGACGGTCAAACTAGCATCCTCATTTTTCATTATCTTCCAAATTTGTGTTCCGGTAGCGACTTTATAAACAAATACCGACTATAAGATTTAGTAGTATTAACAGTAGGATCATTAACATTAGTAAATAATGCTAGAAATAGTTGTTCATGATGTTATTAGTATGAAAATAAAAGATAACTCAAGATTTTGGTTAAGTACAAGTTTGAGACTTACATTTAGATCCCCCGAGCATTTGTACAACATCGTGAAATCTAGCTTTCGACTCTTTTGTCCATACCCGTCTTGGTGGTTTTGGGATGTGTTGTTGTGGCTTAGGTTGCTCGGGATTCACACGCCTAATATTGTGAAGAAGCCGTATCCCCATAATACCAACAAATCGCCTAGATCGCATTTCTTCGCATTTTTTTCTCAGGGTTGTGGCAGTCTCGGTCAAGACTTTAATGCCTACAGATAGCAAAACTTAAGTAAAGAACATGTTCCATACTCAGAAAGACGAACAAAAACACTAGAACCCATAAAACAATAATGATATAGTGTTTGAAACATTTATTCGGATATAGAAAAGAAAAAAAAGAAGGCATGGTTGATCGAAATCGTGTTTAGTTGTATGTAAAGACTTTCATGTCCCCAATTTTATCAAATTGAGAAGTTATTTTGGGGAGAAAAGATACACATAAATTATATTACCTGAATTTTGATAACTTAGATCTAATATTGAAAATTTACACCCGGATTATAATACATGAAACCTAATACCTGAATTAAAAGATGTTTAATCCAATTTCCTCTTAAGAATATGCTAATTTACACCTTCTCAAATTTACATTAAATAACTATATAGACACTTACCATCAGTAATCATTCTTCTTTGTAAGTGAACTTCTACCCCAACATCTCTGCTGCAAATTTCTTGATGAAGCCTTAATAGATACATGAGAATTAGACGCACCTTGTTATCAACACCATGTACTAAAGTCAAGTAACCAAAGAAACGATCAAAGCAATTCTGTATGTGAGTAGTTGTTGAACCCAAAGTGATGTAAAAGGGTGCTAATGCATCCATTTTTCTCTCTTTTGAGTGACTCTCTAGTCAAGATAATTTGTTTATCTTCCTCTTCCTTCTTACCCCTCTTTATGTATATCTTCTATGATCAGAAATTTGCGAGTTATATAGAGTTTTTGAGAGGGATAAGGACGGATTTTTTACAGTAAAAGTTTACTGACAAGCATTTTTCTCCCTGTATAATTTAGTGTGGGGGGTATATTTCATTATTTCTTATTTTGTCTTTTTAATGATTATGGTATCTTTTAGGTCATACTTTGAAGACTTACATTTTGAAACGGATCTTACCATGCATTGCCGCGTGTCATATGAAATATTCTTTGTGTGGAGTAAAATGTGAGTTTTCAAACTGCTAAACCGCAAATTTCATCTTTGGTCCTCAACTTTTAGTAGTTTTCTAATAGTGCTCTCTAACCTTTATTTGTACTAATTGAGCTCCTAGCTTCTAAAATATTTGCAAGGTTTGCCCACTTGTCATTTTTTTTGACAATATATTACTTTTCTTGCATATATGCCAATTCCAAAAATTAGAGGACCAAATATGCAACTTTTTTATAATCTTAAACTAAATGTCTAAAAGTTCAGAGGGTATTTTGTCTTGAATTTTTATCATTGTTTGTCGGGGGCTAATTTACTTTAACCATAAACAAAAAAATGTTTAACCAAATATCTTCTTGTTTGATTGACATTTATAATGAAGTTAATCTAAAACAACAATGTCGAAGTTAGAAACACCAAAATGATTATTTGAAAAGAGAGAAATAAATAACATCTTGGTTCACCATCTAAGTTGAATATTATATTGATATTATCCGAAAGATTTATGTGATTTTTACGGTAACTTCAAAATATTTTTTTATCGAATGAAATGATTTTTGACTTTTATGCTATATAAATATCATAAAATATAGTTTTTTGAATAAATACAATACATTTAAAGTAAATAACTCTGAAATGAAAATCATCCGTGAAATTCTTTATCTTAGATTCTAGGAGATAACAAGTAAAACCCAAAGAACTCAGTACATATGCCACTTTTACACCAAACTAGTTGTGGTTTTCTGATGCAAGATACGGTAGTTCAGAGATCAAAATACTGTATGCAACGAACTATATTACATGAATGAAAACGTTAGGGTACGTCTTCATACACCCGTGGATTTCGACTAGGACTTGAGGGGCATCTTCTCAACCAAACAAGGGAAACTTCCACAGTGTGCAACACTTCTCGTCGTAGTAGTTTGGTATCTTGCACAAACACCCTGCCTAATTATATTGGTAATTTTTGCTCGACAATTAGACATAAACATGATTCGATTTAATGAGATGTGTTGAATGTCCCACATCGACAATATGATTACGTGTGAATCTAACATATAAGTCTTAAGACTACTATTGTAATCCTCCGCATATCAGACCCGCCAGACATAAAAAGATAAATTAACACGATTACATTAGCAACTATCTAATGTCAAGGGAATGATGATGCGAATTCAATACGCCCAATAGTTGTAATTGTTTTCGGCCCAAATCTTCCATCTCATTTACCTGTCTCAACCTCGTGGCTCACTACTTGATTATATTGGTAATTTTTACTCGACAATTAGACATGAACATGATCCAATTACATTAGCAACTACCCAATGTCAAGGGAATGATCATGCGAAATCAATATGCCCAATAGTTGTAATTGTTTTCCGCAAATCTTCTATCTCATTTACATGTCTCAACCTTGTGGCTCACTACTTGATTATATTGGCAAATTTTACTCGACAATTAAACATAAACATGATCCGATTACATTAACAACTACCCAGGGTCAAGGGAATGATGTTGTAAATTCAATATGCCCAATAGCTGTAATTGTTTTCAGTGCAAATATTCTATCTCATTTAGACATTTACCTATCTCAACCTCGCGTCTCACTCTTAGGGCCCACTTGGTTTTAACTCCGGAATCGGAAACGAAATGGAAACGAATCTAGTCCATTCGTATACCCTTGTTCATAAAAGTTTTTGAAATCATTTCTTATGGTTTGAAGTAATTTGAGTAGAGTTTGATTTCTCTTGATACTCTATAGGGTAACAAAATGTCTAAATGATTCCATGAAATTCATGAATAAGGATATACATATGGACTAAATTCGTTTCCATTCTGTTTCCGGAGTTGGAACCAATAAGGGCCCTTAATATACAATAAAATTATAATTATAAGAAATATGGGCAAGTGGGACCCAAAGAGAAGATAGCTTTCCTGCAAGTACCAACTCACCAAGTCTGTGGGCTATGGCGGATTCTGAAAAAGGTGTGCAGGTAAAAAAGGCCATGAAATATTGCTTGTTTTTCTCCTTTCAATACCATCAACCAAAAAATACAGTTAGCCATTATATTCTATGGGTACGTTGTAATTAGAAAGAGAGAAATACAAATATTTATCTATAAAAAATACATATATCCTATGCCAATTTTTCTCTATTTACTGTTTTAGCCACTAACATCAAATTTTCATTTATGATAAACAACCAAAACATGAATCATAGAGAACAAAAATACAAATAACAAAGTTCTCGACCCTTCTAAATGAGCATTAGAACAAGAAAAACTTTACAAGTAGATAATTTTAATCTAGCAGCGCTCATATCGCTACAATTTGTCTCATTGCAGGATTGCAATCATTAGACTTAAAATACATGAGTTCGTAAATTTGCCAGAAAACGGGTAAAAACTACCTAACCTGACAGTTGCGAATCCAAAATCCACCATAGTGCATTAGCCATTAGCAGTAGACTTGAAGTGGCAATCATCAATAGTTGAGTATACAAGGCCTTCCTCTTCGAGGACCTTCATGGCAATCCTGTTGATGTTCAACAAAGAAAGATTACATCAACCACAGCAAAAGGGACATTTTACTATAAGAGGGATCAGATATGCAGCAAATCTTTTGAGGCGAGAAGAGAGGTACGTTATGTTTGGGACTGGATAACCAAGTTGCGCGCTAAGTTCATCTTGGTGTACGCCCTTGTCCCTAGAGCTGAACAATAGATACAAAAATGAGGGATGGAACAGATTTACGAATCTAAAATGTGAAGATGTACTCAGATATAACCAATTAGTGAATGCAAATACTGTATGCACCTTTTGAACATGGATATCAAATGAGAAAGAATTCTCTGTGTTCAAATCTACTGAAATTCAACATTCGCCTATATGAACATTATTCCTCTAGTAAAAAAAATGTACAGTATTTTGCAGCAATTAAAAGACGCAAAAGCTCCAGTGAATTGGCTAATTAGTGTCAAGTGACAGAAAACAAAGAGAATTTTTGGAATAAGTACAATATATTACAGTCGAGCACAGATAATCATTCTACAGCAAATTACAAATCACCAATAATATCATGATGCCTGACAACTGCATCATTGCTGTATGGTCAGTTCATGACAAATTTTTATTATTTTGGTATGAAGTGATCAAGTGAAACAGACATTATCAAAGGATAAACAATGAGATTGGTAAAAATAATCAAAATAGACTTACAGGCATGACGGCTGCTGCAAGTATTCTAGGATCATTTGCTCAATAGCCTGAAATCCACCCCCACCGACCTGCCCAGGGAACTATTTGATGTAACAAAATATATAAACAGTAAAGACATTAAAAGAAAGCATAAATAAATCCACAGAAAGCAATAGTCTACTTGATTTGGTGGTGGCATAGCTTGGTTCCCTCTATATAGGTTTCCATTCATAGTAGCTGCTGTGGGAGCATCTGTAGGATGACTCGCTGCCTTCTGCTGTAGCAGAGAGAAGAAATGAGCACCATACTCTATACATGATTGCTGAAATTTAAATTCAGAACAATGAAATTTACCTGCAACTTTGTATTGTAAGAATGGACATACATGCACTCAGTGAAGTGGTAAGTAATCTCATTGAAATCAACCACAGGCCTGAGACACAATAAAAACAAGAGGAAATAGAATATAAAATCATCATACCAAATAGAGCCTGTACAGAATGGATCCAATATCCTTTGTGATCATGTGATGTAGGGAAAAATAAGATCATAAGAATCTCAGTGTAACTTTTTTGTTCTCTTCTGTTTGTATTCATTGGTGAAGTAGATAAATATTAAATGTAAAAACAAGTATCCGTCAAAAGGTTAAGAAACTTCACGAAGACTAGTTAGATTGACATACAGATCTAACCATTGCCTGTGAGTGCACTGTGCATATAACTTTATAACTTCGTCTTATTGACGGGCATATTCAACAAACAACCACCAAAATGTCACCTTGTCCAACCATATAGCTGAAGTGGCTACTCTCTCTAGCTAGAGTTCATTGAACATATGATTTCTAGTAGAGCCATTGCACAAATGTTATCAAAATAAAATTTTAATGTCATGAAGTTCTTATCTCACAATTGACATTCTTAAGAGGTCCCAAAACAGAACTAAAACAACAAAAGGCATTCATGTTAACTTCAAATGATAAACACGCTTTCCTGGTACATAACTATTCAGCATTTTTATCCTTCTTTTTGTGTCTGCAAAAAAAAATGAAACTGGATGACTGAATTGGAAGTGCATATGTTGGTATTTGAATTTGAGAAACTATTGTGTTGTGGTTATATTACTTTTCATTAAACACAATCTGCAACCAAAAGAGATGACAATGTATGTATGGGAGAGTTCATGCACAAGAACAACTCTAAAATGTCATATTTTGAAGATATAAAAAGTCTTCAAAAGTTACCTGACTGAGAAAGCAACCAGCTGCCGTTTACCTTGAAACTCCTTTAAGTGACCAAAAACACGTACATACATGTGGTTCCTAACATCCCAAAAACAAATGCAAAGTTTCACAACCATGAAATATTTTACTGAACAGTAATCAGGAAAATCAGGTACTTCAGGCAACAAAAGCAAGCAAACTTCCCATGAAAACAAACAATCCCTACCCTTTGCCTAGTAGACATGCCAAAGATAGATCACTGTCGGATAGTTCCATGAAATAATTTATCTAATTGATCCTATTAAAAAATCGTACTGCAAAGATTTTTAAAGAGAATATGAAACTTACTCAATACCAGAGGCTTCCTTGGTGTCAGTAACCTCATTAATCCTATACATTGAAGCAAGCACTTGCACAATCAGATTCAACAAACAACTTATATTTGGCAGAATTTCAACAGAGATAAAATATACCATCGGTGAACATCAAGTCTTCCGGTCCCATCATCAACAACAAAACCAATATCGGTCATTCTTTCAACCTTGTCGGAAACTATACCGACAACAGTAACCTAAAACCAATCGCTCAGTTAAGACAGAAGAAAAACAGATACCAAATTTATTTGAAATAACGAGCAAATTACATTGCTTGCATCGACACCATCAACGATAAAATTAGATCTCTCATTAGAAGACGAAACCGCTTGGCTAATTTGCTTCACAGTCAATGGCAATAGTCCTTGGCTGTCCCGGTTCTGCAGAAATTAAACATGAATCCGAGAAATTAAGAGCAAATTTCCAGTGAAACCAAGATATAGTATGCAAAACAAGTCGATGAGAAGAACTGGAACAAAAAAAACGGATAGATAGAGAGGTAGCGAGGGAGAGAGTATACTCTGGCGGGCGCAAATGAAGGATCGGCAGACTGAGTAGCCTGAGATGGCATAAATCCTCCACCGGAGAAGGCGGCGTTGCCGTCGAACTGACTGGCGTACATCTTGACAGATGATCAGAATCGGAACTGAGATGGAAACCCTAACTGGCGGGGAAAGTGCTACGGTTTTGATTTTTATTTGATTGCGATGAGAGAAGAGACTCTTAGAAACTTCCCTCGTACAACTCCGCTTCAATTTCCCGCTCTTTTACTAGGGCAGTAGTGCGCGAGAAGAACAATGGCCCTTGTTGATATTTTAGGCTAGATAATCACTCTCTAGTAACGTAATTACGTGATTATAGGTTTAAAATATTAAATTTGATTGTATAAGTAAGGTGTTTGTGGATACTGGATAGTAATGCATGAGCAAATGTTTGAGAAGCGGATTTGGCTACTCTATTCTAAACTTTAGGGTTCCGTCTCCGTCTCATCCTGATACCGGCAAGATTTCACCCGAATCGAAATTTCAACTCATTCCCTCTTGTCAAAAGGGACGGAATACGGGTTTTGACTTCTTCGTTCCGTTAGACCCGTCTCATCTTGTGTATAACAAAAGTTTATAATCATTACAAATATAAATTAAATATAATCCTTGGCCTTAAATCTCAATTATATTTTGAAAATCAAACTCATGTTCAAATTAACAAATACACTTTTCAAATTGGGTTACAAAATACAATAAGTTATTAAGGATTATCGAAAATGTGCATTGAGTTGTTAATCATGTAACAAGCTATTACAAATTATTGTAAATTTCGCTTCTTTGTAAGGACGATATAAATGATATTACCAATACTCATTTGGTCTAGTGGTTGTGGTGCTAGATTCCAATATAAATGAATATTTTCGTGTATGAGTCATAAACCATAAGCAAATTATAAGTCAAATGAGATTGATGTTCCGTTGGGATACGGATTTTAGCATCTTATGTTCTTGTATATGTTTAACTGACTCATTTCTATAAAATGTGACGATGGTCGCTACCAATCTAACAATTGACTGCCTCCTGATATCGTTAACAAAATGCCCTTTTGCTTGCTATTGTATCTCGTGTGAATGTTTGAATCAAACGCAGAGCTCTTGTGCTCAAGCAAGTTGCGCGTAGCAACCATACAAACCATCCAAACCAGCAGAAAGGGAAACGAAACGGGAGAGGAAACATAGAAGATCAAAGAAGATACTGAATACCGACAGCGGGCATATTAGGTACAATAGTACCTTAGTCTGAAGGAGGTAGACAAGATGAAGGCAAGTAAGCCCGATTTGCATCTAGAAGGCATTTATCATAAATTCATAACCTATTGGGGTGATGCAGAAGCTATCTGGACGAAACTGCAGGGACAGGTCTGTGATAATTTGCACATTTTGCACCTTATCTTGTCCAGATCCTATTGCTGCCAACCTATAAATATAAATATGATACAACTGAAGAGAAAACATGGACCCTTGCTTGTGTGAGTCCTGCATGAAGACCATATAGGTTGATAGTAGATTAGGATTAGTCTACAATGAATAAGCACAGTAAGTGATTGGGTTAAGGTAAATAGGAGGAAAATTCTATATTCTTACCAGTTCAAAATTATAATGATCAGGCACTGGTTTTTGCTTGAAAATTATACTTTAGCATCTCCCTTTTCCTGCAATGTATAACGCATCAGATTTTAAGCTGCAATTCTGCTCTCAGCAAAAGAGACATTACAAATCAATCCACAATTTTTACTGTCAGAAGTATAAAAGTAGTTAAAGGTCAAAGCATGTCTTACAGATGCCCATTTAGATGCTACTAAGTGTACAAATACTGAAATACACATAAGAAAACACCTCATTCTATGATATACTCCATAAGCGGGATTTAAGGGGGTACAGTGACATGTAATGCAGCCATTCAGCATAAGGAGGCTGGTTCCAGGGACCTAAAGGCTTATGGCCATGCTTGCTAAAGTATCAAATTCCCTACATTTCAACGGTATCCTGGATGCATCACGACGTTTGATAAACATCCTGGATGCAGCAAAAAGCCTGATCCACAAATCGTAAGACTATTCATGGTATCACTGAAAATTCACAACCATCACCAATTTTAAGGTTAACATCCTTCAGTCATGAAAGCTTGATATAAATCCTAAATTTGAATCCCTAAAAATGCAGCACCAACAGGTTACACGGTTTGCATCTTGATCTATATAAACACAACCGGTCGAGGTTACATGTTTTTACTGGAAGCAATCAAGCGACAGCAGCAGCAGCAAAGTTAGGATAAGATCTACCTACCCTGCTTTGGTTTGGTCATTTATAAACAAATAATGACAGATCTCATCAAGAGTTGGTTTTTCACTTGAAAGGCTGCAAGAGATTGCAGCAGCACGTAAAGAACTTTCCATTACAATCCAACAATCATAATCTTGACAATCAGCCATGATCTCATCAAGAGTTTGTGTGTTTTTTCACTTGAAAGGCTGCAAGAGGGTGCAGCAGCAGCAGCAGATAAAGAACTTTCCATTACAATCCAACATTCATAATCTTGACAATCAGCCACGCATATATAACTTAAATTGAGGCATTAAATTTTCACGTATTGACGAAGACATGCATTGAATTAAAACATCAACGTTCTTGCATCCACTACAGCCAATTGGGACTCAACCTAGTGAAGCTGATGAAACTAGAAACTAGAAACCGCGGTTGCAAAAAGTTGGCATCAAAACCTACAGCTCTCAGGCAAGTTTACTGGTCTACCTTATTTTCTCCTTTCCCAGTGGTTTAAGTTCAATAACCATGAAGATGATATAAAAGGAGAATGACCAGGAATACACTATCAATTTGGGAATTGGGAAGCAATACATATGCATTCACTATCAGAACCGAAGCAAACATCTAATCATGTCACCTAAGTCCTAAATCATCCACCAACCTAGTGTTTGCTTAGAAGTTTTTTTTTTTGGTAATGGAGTGTTTGCTTAGAAGTTACATTTTCCACTTGACAAATCAATCCACATCAAGTAAATTTACACTTAGGATAACACTTGGCGAACATATATCACAACAATGTAACAAAGACCGAGTTGAATTGCACGTATGATAAAGATTCGGATCTAGAAAAGGAAACAAAAGAAAAGGATTACCATTCCCTTGGCTTCATAGTAATCATCAAGCGCCCACTGATACTTGGATTGGTTTAATCCTAACCAGTTCGCCACGTACTCATCCAAACTCGAATGAGCTGGCAATTCACAACAAGAACAACCTTACAACACTCCAATTGCGAGATTTCAACTCAACCAAATAAAAATTTCACGAATCAAATCATCAAAACGGATGATTCATAAAACAAAAGAACAAAAGAGAGACAAAGAATGAACCGCTTTGAACTCTGGCGACGGCATTATTGAAGAAGCCAAAATCGTAATCGGCCGAAGGCTTGGCGAACTGAGCAGGTGGAGTTTGCACTGGAGGCGGAACAACAGTAAGATTCACCGGAGGCTGCGGTTGAGCTACGATTTTCTTTGGAGTTTCGGGGATCGGCGCAGACTCGGCAGCTACTGGAGAAGTAACATCAGGAGAGGAACGAGGAGTGAGAAATACAGTGTAAGGCCCGATCTTGCCTATTGTAGGAGGAGCTGCGCTGTCTTTCAAAGACGCCATTGACGCACTCAGAAAATCTCAGCTCAGATTTGAGATAGAGATGAAGTGGGAAGTGAGGGGTGTGAACTGTGGAGTGTGAACTGCAGATAAAGAAGCAGTAAAATGTTTATCATTATTTATTTATTTTTAATTAAAAAGTGGCCGGAATAATTGCTTTCAAGTTAGGAATATTTATAGTCCAGTGGGCCGTATTAGTCGGCCCATAAATCGATCTATTAGTCTATTACTCATCTGGATCAGCAAAGTATTTCAATGTCGGGCTAACTCAACTACTCAAGTAGTCAAGTTTGTGAATGATCACATAGGTTACATGCCAAATCTATTTTACATAATCTACTAAAACTAGGGCTGTGCATACTGTCCGAACCGGACCGGTGGACCGTAAATTGATAAAACCTTAAACTGTAGACCGGACCGATTTTGTACCTAAATTGTGCAATTTTAAATATTTCGGACCAGACCGACCGGTTTGTACCTAAATGGTGCAATTTTGGTGAGGTTTTTCGGTCCAAAACCGGACCGAAATGGACCGGATCGGACCGAACTGGCCCGAATCGGACCGTAACCCGGATTTTCAAAAAACCCTAGACCGTAGACTGGACCGGACCCGATTTTCCGATCCAGTCTAATTTTGCGCAGCCCTAACTAAAACAGTTACGCTGACGTGACGTGCACGTCATTTTGTAGTAATTTTGTAGTTAAAACAAGTCATTGGTTAAATTTAGTTTTTATTTTTATTTTATTTAATAAAATAAATAATTATTTTTCAGTAAAATATATAATATAGACAATATTGGAGGTACATCCACCCATATTTTGTGAGTGTTGAATTTGTTTGTAACTATAACTAGATTAAAATTTTATGCTGACTATTGAGCTTTTATACGATAAACCCAAGAAGAACACTGACAAAATACACATATTAGGTACGTACACGGTGCACCATCTCAAGAATCCCCAACTTATACGTAGGTAGATTAGATAGATATAGACAACATTGGAGTCCCGAACGTATCGGGTCAGTCGGTGTTGACATTTAGGACGGAAAATTCAAATCTGACATTATCTAAACCCGATTTTAGTACGGGCATATCAGTATTTGACGTTGTTATTATGATCGGTGGCAGAAATAATAAGTTATCACATCTAAAGTAATGATATTTCGAGTCTAGTTTATAAGGTTGGTGGACTACTTATTTCTATTGTTAATTGATTTTAAGATAAAGTTTCATCGGGCTTATGTGTTGAGTTTGGGCATAATGCGCATTTGTGTACCCATTTTCATCCCGACCAAATCGGTCAACCGAACTGAGTATACGGATGAAAAACGAAGAACTTCGGGTGGTGGGCGGTTGACGAGAGAAATTTATGGGTGTGGGAGGATATGGGTGTATGTACAACCATACATCACCCGAACCACCACCCACCTACCTCATCCGCCAATTTTCACCCGTTTAAATTAATAAAAAAATCACTAAAACCATAAAATTCACTGTAGTTTTTAACATTTTTCCTTCACTTAGCCAAAGAGTGCATCTGCGTGACCCCACACCCCCTTCCGCAATGTTTAAAATCCCTTCACCAAATCTTCGAGTCTTCGACATCTCAATCCGGAGAGCCTCCGACCACATTCACACGAGCACTTCCTCCTTTCGTCGCTCGCTCCCGTCTCCGCTTGCTCACTTGTAATTGAGAAGATTGGTGAAATAAAACACAAATATCAGCTACATAAAATGCAATGGACATACATATTCTATTATACAATTTTAATTACACAATGTTAATACATAGTTTCAATTACACAATTTCAAGTACACAATGTTAATACATAAAAGGCTTGTATAATCAAACCTTGTGTAAATGACGAATTTGTGTAACCAAACTATATTTGAATTATGTATCAGCATATGCACATAACCACAAAATTAATAACAACATATTTATTTAATTATGATAAATAAATAACCAGGGAACAAATTTATTTAAATCTCTAATTAGAAAAATAATTAGGTAGAGATTTTAGGATTAATTATTATATCATTCCTTATTTAACGTAAAAACATATTTCTGTAAATCTTTAATTAGTAAAATAATTAATTGTGATTAGAGAGATAATGTTGACTTAAATGGTAATTTCTTTATATAATTTTTGATTAAATCTTTTTCATCATAATTTATGGTGTCTACTTTGTTAATAGAAAACAAAATGTACCTACTTTATGCTTAATGTTACGTAAAATACCTACTTAACCAACTCACTCCTTGTAATTTATGTTAATTAATGTTTGTTGTATGCAACAAAAATTGCGTTATGTCAAACATAAATTCATTTTGTATTTGAAATTTTAAAATGAAAGAAATACTACATATCCGCCTATTTCTCCTGAACCATTCAAACACCCGATATAGGTGACGGGCGAAACGTTAGACAAGTACGGTGAAAATGATACCTGTCAAAGTCCGATACTGACGGACCGGTTGAGCCGGGGTCGCGGCGAGGTTCCATCCTAAAACCAATTGGCAATAGGAGGAGTAGTCCACCGACCTTATATACTAGGCTCGGAGTGTTCCCATCTTTCAATGTGGGACTTTATTACATATTAGGATCGCGAGCCGAATTGAGGCTAACCGCTCTGATACCATGTCAAAGTCCGATATTGACGGACCGGTTGAGCGGGGGTCATGTGCATACGAGCGCACATGCGCATTAG
The DNA here is from genome assembly GCA_033239045.1 of Fagopyrum esculentum. Taxonomy (NCBI): domain Eukaryota; kingdom Viridiplantae; phylum Streptophyta; class Magnoliopsida; order Caryophyllales; family Polygonaceae; genus Fagopyrum; species Fagopyrum esculentum. The sequence continues at coordinate 2,051,328 of BSUD01000007.1, read as the reverse complement.
GCTCAAGCCCAGCACATAAACCCGGCGAGGTTTCATCCTAAAATCAATTGACAATAGGAGGAGTAGTCCACCGACCTTATATACTAGGCTCGGAGTGTTCCAATCATTCGATGTGAGACTATACCCGAACCCATCAACCGACTCATTTTAATTCCTAACACTTAAAGGGTTTAATTGCATTGATTTGGAACCCCATGAGTTAAGTATTTCTTTAAAACGTTTTACGATGAGAGGCTCTTAATGGGACGTTCGCCACCTTTGAGATTTGAGATTTTCGTAAGTAATATACAATATTAAAGATTGAAATAAAAATAATATAGGAAAAATTATGTAGAATTAAATTACATCTAACCTAGTCATTTGATACGATTTTTAAGAAGTAGGGAAAGGTTTTGAAATCACTCAAACTAATTCATGTGTTTGGTTTTAAAAATGTACTGGAATAAGCTATTTCAGGGAGTACGATATTCTAATAATTTCATTTTTTGATTTTTTTGAATTTTTTTCCATGGGATTGAGTGATTTTAACTTATATATTCCAAATATAGTGATCTAAGTATTTGATTTAATATGGATATATGAAAATATTAAACATTATTTTGTAAAACTAATGTATTCTTTGTTGGAGGTAATAAGGTCCCATCGAAAGGTGGTATATAAGGTCGGTGGGCTAATTCTTCTATTGTCGATTGGTTTTAGATGGAACCTCGCCGGGTTTATGTGCTGAGTTTGGGCTTAATGCGCATGTGCGCTCGTATGCACACGACCCTGCTCAACCGGTGTGTTTGTATCGGACTTTGACATGGTATCAGAGCCTTGTATATAAGGTCGGTGGATTAGTACTCCTATTGCCAATTGGTTTTAGGATGGAACCTCATCGGGCCTTGTATATAAGGTCGGTGGACACTCCGAGCCTTGTATATAAGGTCGGTGGACTAGTTCTCCTATAGTCAATTGGTTTTAGAATGGAACCTCATCGGGTTTATATGCTGGGCTTGAGCCTAACGCGCATGTGCGCTCGTATGCACACGACCCCGCTCTACCGGTCCGTCTGTATCGGACTTTAACATTTTTTATCTAAAATTTTAATTTATAGTTTTAACCTTATTTTATTAATGTCCTATGGATGATGGAGATTGCGTCGGATAACACTAGGAATCCATTTAACAAACAATATATATTATTTTTAATCTTTATTTATTTATTTATTTATTTATTTATATTTCTATCAAATTAAACGCACCAAAACAAAGAAGTTCACGTGAGGACCGGTAGTAAAGAAAATGATGAGACTATGAGAGCTTGTGGTGTACACTCACTAAAATGACTTTTCACGTGAAACACTTCACCGAAAACAAGAAGGAAGCCATTAAAATACAATGCAATACTGCATGGGCCACGTTATAAACACTTTGAATACTCGTCTAGAATAGTAAGTCTCACATCATTCATTGTCACGATTCAATAATTTTTGGAACATAATTGTGCTTCCATTCAATGCATTTTTTTTGTGATAAGTTTGTGTGGTCTTGAAATATTATTTGAAATACAAACACTATATATGTTGTTCTAAAAAATGTGGAAGTTTTTTCATAGAATTATACTAGGGGTGTTTAATAGATTCGGATAACCGAATTTTTCAAAAATCCTGACGGGATCAAACCAGGTGTTTTGGGTCGGGATCATCAGAATTTTAAGAAATAAAGATATAGGAATCGGATTTTGGTTTGATTCGGGTCCATGTAAGTTCTTTTTGTTATGTTTTTAAGTGTTTTTTAAAATTAATTTTCGTTCAGATCTGAACCGAAAATACCATACAATTGGATTGTCGACCGTTCTGAGTGTAGATTGGGAAGTAAATAATCAGTCCAATCCGGATCAAAACTACATGGCTCTAAGTTATACAATGGATATAGTGACTTGACATATTATCTCAAAACGAAAACGGGAAATGCGAATACTAATTTTGTTAGGATACGAAATGCTGAGGAAATGTTAATATTTTATAAATACTATTAATAAATACCAATATGTGTGTGAGCAACTCTAATTAAAAGACAACTATATTTGATAAATAGTCAATTAACAATAGAAATAAAAATTAATATTAAAATTAAAATAAATTGAAAACAATATTAAGTAGTAATCTCATATCTTAGAAAAATCCTAAATTTTAAGAGTGAAATAGGTTCGGTATCCTCCTCACATATTATTAAATGGATTAATGGAGATGGAGAACTAAGGAGGAGGCAACGGATGAATGGAGACAAACTAAGAAGGCGGTGTAACGGTGGTTGGGGTCATATAAACACAAATAGGCGGTGTGTTCTTCTTAGGCGTGGACAAGAAGTTTAGTCGTTTGTGGAATTTGCGAAACGATGAAAAAGAAAGGCACTCGCGATACAAAAATAGAGGGAAAAAAATCAAAAGATAAACTTTAACCCAAAAAAAAGTTTTCCACAAACATTTTCTTTTGTGTCTCCCTTATGTTAAAAGGGTTTGTTTCTTCAATTTGATGGTCAATGAAACGCTGGCGGTTTTCAAATTTTTACAATGCGTTTTCATAACGTTTCCATAAGGGTTCACAATTTGTCCCGTGTTTTATGGGGCCGGACTGGACTTGAACAACTTTAGCTTCTAGGGTCCGTTTGGTATCAGATGAAGTTTCTTCTTTTACATTGTGGTAGAGGAAGATTGTTGGATATACTTTCTACAATATTGTACTCACGAGATTGTTTTTATGTATTATTTCTCAAATACAATACCCAAGTATACAATCCTTAAACCTCTCTAATAACTAACAACTACCAATCATATTCTCCTAAACAATATAAGGGCCCATTTAATATCGGTTAGAGTTTTTTTTAGATTTTGGTATATGTACATTGTTGGAAATTCTTGTAAAAATCTAATCTTCACGAGATTAATATTAGAAATTTTATCTCAAATATAACCTTCGAATATAATACAATCCCTCACCCCATCTAATACCAAACAACTTTCAAACATAATTTACAACAATCCTCGCCTAATCTAATATTAAATAAATCTTTAACAATCTAATACTATCACACATTCTAACTAAGAGTCCATCTCTGTACACATTACCATTTTAGCAAATCAGACGACGACGTTTGATAAAAATATATGTGACTCTCTTATGGGTTATTGCTATTCGTACCACAGTGAACATGCTATTCATACCGCTTGTACGACTACGCGTCACGTAGCCGTAGTTAGCGTTTTTTTATTAATTTTTTTTAAAATTTAAAATTTGAGCTTCAGCGCAAGCCTTTTTTTTTTCCAATGCGAATTTCACATTTTACATCGGAAAAACACCGAAATTTTAACCACATTTTGAATTTGAGCGCGGGCGTCAGGAGCCGGCGCTCAAATAAATATTTTTTTTTTTAAAAAAAAAGCGCTTACGCCTACGCATGGCGTACGCGTAACTCATATAGGTCTTAACGCTACGCGTACGCGATGTGTAGGCGTAAATGTTGTACGCATAACATGAAACGGGTGGCACGAATGAATATCAATCCAGCTTTTACGGTATGGTCAGTCATTTTTTTAAATTTTTTTTCAGTTAGTTATGCATGCTTGGCCGAAAAATAGACATACCAAATATATGTATATTAAATACATTTTATGGAAAAAATGCCAAGTAGACCAATATGTTCAATTTCAAGTTGTCTATGGCTTCTGTTCTCCACTCTCTCCCTCTACTCTCTTCCTCCGCTTCTTTCCGGCCGTTTCCTTTCTTCTCCCTCTTTTGATTTGATTGATTTACAGATAAACGGACAGTATTCAAAGCTTGGCGATGGATTCACTGCTACTTGGATCGATTGCTAAGCCATGTCCACGTTCTTTCGCTGTCTCCTCTAACTTTTCTCCCGTCGCTAGAGGTTTGTTTATCCATTTTTGTCTCTTTGTGCAGATTCGATTGATTTGTTCAAATTTCGTTTGATTTCGATTTCCTGTTGGTGTTTTGTTCTTTTTTTCTATATGAAAATTTGATTTGAGAATGAATTGAAGTGACGGAGTTTTTTTGGTTCGAAATTTTTTTAGTAGCAGTTGATGCTCATGCAACGAGATGCTACATTGAAAAAATTGCGAAGTGATATCGTCAATTGATTAGTCGTTGCTACACACAGGGCTTTGTTTGGAGATAATGAAACTTTCTAAATCTAGAATGTGTACTGAACTTGCACAGTACCACTGTTTATCAAATGAGTAATGATTATGAAAATGATTGTGAATATGTTGATTCTCCAATCTCAGTAGAAGACAACTGTTGCGATTTTGAAGTTGCGCTGGAAAAGAAAAGGATTCAGCTGATTTTGGATTTGTTGATATTTACACTAGCCTTTTAGTTGTTGACTGTCATTCTGATTCTCGTGAGTTGTGATATCCTTTTTTGTCTAGCCTTCAGTTCAAGGCGTACAATTTGTTGAATAGTAAGGAATCTACTTTGAATTAGACAAACATGGATGCTCATTTATGACAACATTTCATAAACACCGGCCTCTCTGGAATCTGCTTTCATGCTGCTCATGCACTGATTTCGTGTTTCGATCCCCATTTCATTCATTGACTGTCATTTTGATCCTTTTGATTTTTTATGTTTAGCTTTAAGCTCAAGTTGTACAACGTTCAAGCACTCAGGAAGACAACATGGTGTGACAACTCAGCTACATTTCACCGATACTCACTCAGGAACAATTGAAAAGAGGTCTGTGCCATCATTTAGATGTAATAGAAAACAACTAATAGTCGCAGCAGCTGGAGAATCTCTTGAGTCTGGGCCTGAAGCCTACAGTTCCAAAGACATTTGGGATTCTTTGAGGAGTACGGGTGATGCTTTTTACAGATTTTCACGGCCTCATACGATTATTGGAACAGTTGAGTTTTTTTGTAATTTGTCCTGCTACATACCTCTTACATTTGATTATATCTTGCTCCCTAAAATGCTCTTATAGTCAATCATCTCTCATCTCCTGTAAGCAATATAAGATTTTTATTCCTTGGTGACAGGCATTGAGCATAGTTTCAGTTTCTCTTCTTGCAGTTGAAAGGTATTCTGACTTTTCACCGATATTTTTCATTGGGATGATTGAGGTAATACTCAGATCTTTTCGCTCTGATGCTAATCAAGATAATTCAGTATTTGGATTGTCTTATGCAAACGTTGTTGCTCATTCATTTCAGGCCATTGTTCCTGCTCTTATGATGAATATCTATATCGTCGGGCTAAATCAGCTCTATGACATAGAGATAGACAAGGTTAAAAATAAATTCCCTCTGCTTTGAAGTTGATTTTGCATCAATATTTTATCTTCGTGTATGCTTCTTACAGACGCATGTTTTGGCAAGAAAATATAGGATGATAACCGTTGTCCAATATATTATCCTTTGACAAAGGTTATTACCCTTGGATAACGGTTATCATCAAAATGAACTAGATACTTATATATTAGTGGGAAAGATTCATCCAAATGAAGAAAGGAAATAAGGATGATAACCGTTGTCCAAGGGTAAAAAGCTTCCCAGTCAAGGCAACAAATTCCTGCAAGCTTACAGCTGATTTATAATAAAAAGCACAGATGCCTCCTCTAATCACATGGTCTCTGATTGAGCTCGATTCTACTTGGGCCTGGAACAGTCCCCAGTGGATACCACCTCTGGCTTAGGATTTACCTTTCATCTTTGGCAATAGAATCATGGCACGCAATCCTTGTTTTGCCCTCAACTGTTACCGGAAATCTTTTAGAGCCAATCAAACATCAAGTAAAGTTGATGCATTTAATAGACCATTTGCAGCATGAGCTTCAGCTATTGAAAAATTTAAACAAATAGCTTTGGTATATTCAATTCTATGTTTCATATGTTAGATGTTGTCTCACACATCCTGATTCCTGACCAGGCAAATGCTGCATACTTTTCTCAGGTTAATAAGCCATATCTTCCACTGGCATCAGGAGAGTATTCCGTAGGAAATGGTGTCTTCATTGTGACATCATTTGCTATATTGGTATGGTTTGTAATCCTTTTTCTTAAAAGTAGCTGATTGAGCTGAATTGCATATCTCGATAAATTTATTCACTCGTTAACCTGCTTTAGTTTTGTCTTTTGAGTGGAGTGGTTTCTTTGTTTTCAATTAAGTATATAGTGTGTTTCTCCTGAATTATGCTTTTAGTGAAGCCATTCCGTATGAGTTGCATCTTTCATAAGATGGCAGCTCTTACGTTTCAGATGTTCTGTTCTCAAAGCTTCTGTTGCAGCTTTCTACAAAAAAAGAAGAATATCTAGTATGTAATGGAGATTATCCCTTTTAAATGTCTTAGTTGCTGTTTGATATTTAATGCCACGCGATCATTTTCATGAGCATAAGGCTAGTTTAAGAGCATTAGCATGGCTTGACTGTTTGGTTCTTATTTTGACTGTAGCACAACACAAGTGTCAAATATAACCTCTGGAGGTTATATTTTTACTAACATTATATATCCCCTTATCATTTACTAATTATGCCTTCTTTAACCACGCAGAGTTTTTGGGTCAGTTCAATTGTGGGTTCATGGCCACTATTCTGGGCATTGTTCATTAGCTTTGTGCTTGGTACAGCATACTCAATAAACGTGAGATTGTTTCTATTGAAAGTGATTTCTTTCCACCAGATTATGCAGAGTTAGTGTCAACTACATGGCCTCTGACTTTCTTGTATATCCAGCTGCCTATGTTCAGATGGAAGCGGTTTGCTTTAGTTGCAGCAATGTGCATCCTAGCAGTTCGGGCTGTGATTGTTCAAATTGCATTCTTTTTGCACATGCAGGTTATTAAAGATACACTGTTCATTTCAGGTTATCTGTTATTTTTTTTATTTCTCACGCCATGATAACTGCACAACTTTCAGACTCATGTTTTGGCAAGACCAGCTCTCCTTTCTAGGCCCGTGATATTTGCCACTGCATTCATGAGCTTCTTTTCCGTGGTAATAGCGTTATTTAAGGTAAGATGTAACTTCCTGGCTACAAATCACTCATGCTGGCAATTTGAACCATTGATTTTCATAATAATTTAATTACTTGGTGAAGTGTGATGAAGATCAGTAAAATTTGGCAATCTGGATGGTATATCATACTTAATGCACTTGCATTCTTTTCTGGCTCTTGCATTCACTATGTGCTAGGCCAGTTAACAAAAGGCTATTTCCATGACATATTATGAGTTATGACCTTCTTGAAGATCAGTTAGCCTTTACATAGCATGGTGTCTGTAACACATGAGAATGGTTAAAATATCTCAGCTAAATGCTAGCAACAAGTTTTTTTTCTTTTTCTTTTTCTTTTCCTTCTGTTTTACACTGTAGCAAAAACGACCGGTTGTTGTGATAGAACGCTTGCTTCAGTTCATCACTTCAATGCTGAAACAAAGTCTCTAAATTGCAATTTCATGCAGGATATACCTGATATTGAAGGCGATAAGATATTTGGCATCCGATCTTTTACTGTACGTTTGGGTCAAAAGCCGGTTAGTCTCGGAAACTTTGTCAGTTCACAACCTTTATTAGACTGGGCGCCTGTTTTGTTTTGTTTAAATGTGCTATTCCACTTTGCAGGTATTCTGGACTTGCATTTCACTACTTCAAATGGCTTATGCTGTTGCTATTGCCGTCGGGATTTCCTCAAACTTCCTCTGGAGCAAAGTTTTAACAGTAATGTTTCAGTTTTCTGTTAGATGACCCTCTCTTCTTTTCTGTTTCAAAGGATAATAGTTCTTTAGACAATCTTCCATAGTTGTAGGTTAGCTTCCAGCTTCATTTATCAGGGGTAATAAATATTGGTTCTTGTTACAATGATTATGATCTGCTTTTAATCATCTCCTATTACACTATAAGGGCCCGTTTGGTTTTAACTCCGGTATCGGAAACATAATGGAAACGAATCTAGTTCATACGTATATCCATGTTTATGAAAGTTTTTGGAATCATTCCTTGTGGTTTGAAGTAATTGGAGTAAAATTTGATTACTTTTGATACCCTATAGGGAAACAAAATGTGGGGAAGCAAGTGCGTTTTGCATGTAACCACAAGGAATGATTCCATAAAATTTCATGAATAAGGATATACATATGGACTAAATTCGTTTCCATTCCGTTTCCGTTTTCGGAGTTGGAACCAAACGGGCCCTAAGTCTATTTGTGTCGATCTTTCCTGTACATAGATAGTTAGAGTTAATCTAGCTTATAACCGGCAACAAATTTAAGGGTCTGTTTACGAAAGCTACGCTACACATATTCCAACTGGAATTTTCATTTATTATTGATATAGGATTCTTTCTCCCTTAATAGCTTGTCAGGTTCAACAGCCAAGTAGGAAAACCTTCTCTAGCATAGCCTAAGCCTTTTAAACTGTTTCTGAGTGTTTACGAGTATTTAGGAAACTATGATGTTTAAAATTTAAACTCAAAGGAGCCTTATTAATATGCAATGCATTCTTTTTCTTACGGCTTCGGCGCATCCCGGCAGCGCACAATGCACTTTTTTTTAAATCGAGTGCCGCCGGGAAGCGCCGAAACTGACTCATTAGTAAATACTTCACCTTGCCCTTGGCAATTCTGTTTAGTTTTGGCTTCTTGTACATGAAGTACCCGAATGCACTTATGGCTTATCTTTTTTGTACTAATGGAGTCCGTAACATTCAAATGTCAAGGTTATGATTTCATCACTTCACTTCAATCTTGGAACAACAGGTTGCAGGCCATGTTGCATTAGCCGGAATACTATGGAGCAAAGCCAAAACCACTGATTTGAGTAGCAAAACGGAGATAACATCTTTCTACATGTTCATTTGGAAGGTAATTGCTTTGTTGCGTGTGTACCATTCTTAACCCAAAATCCTTTCAGTTAGTGTAAATAATTTTCATTACTTTTCAGTTATCTGTTCAAATTACTATTTCATGCACGAAGGATTGAACACCATTTTGTTCCATAATTTTGGCTTTCATGAATATGGGCCAACTTAAGTAAAAGAAATTGTGATTGGAGTAGTGTTGAGATGTAGGGAAAAAGTATCCCACATTGATAACACATAATTAGGTGCCCTCAGCCAATTCCGTGTGGTTCACTGTACGTGTGCCCCACGTTATTTGGTTCCGGAACGGTTATAAGAAAAACTAACAAGTAGGCATAGTATTGAACAAATCAGTCAAAACTGAAAATAAAAGCCTGCTATTCATGTCCTTTGGGTTCATTTCTCGTGTTTGGACTAACTACGATCTTCTAGTTGTTTGAATTTAGTGTTCTATTTGTTATGTTTTACATATGTTATTAGGCTATAAATTCCAGCAGTTCTATAGTTCAGCAATCTGGTATCATTGTGGAAAATTTGTTTTCCTGATGCAGCTATTTTATGCTGAGTACTTCCTGATCCCGCTCGTGAGATGATATCGGAAACTGTTTGGGATGGTGCACATTCGTATGCAGCCTGGATGTGGTAAACGTTCTTAATGATGATTTTGGTTGTTGATATGAATATGTGCAACAAAGTGTCTTCTTGATCGAGAGGAATGGAACTCTGGTCTGGACTCTCATGTCATATTATTGGTGATTAATGCAATGGGTTATGGGGTTGAGGATTTTTCGGATTGTTCCGATTGAGCTTGTGGGCAGGGTAGGGATGTGCAATTCCGGACTGAACCGTAAACCCAAATCGGAAATTACGGTTTGGACTAGACCGTAGTCTTAAAAATAACATGTTATGAGTTCCGGTCAGGTTTTGGGCTGCGATAATCCAGTCCAGTTCAGTGTTGGTTCTGGACCGTGTTATTTCTTTGTAGGGGTATAATACGAGCCGAGCAAGCCGAGCATTGACATTTTCAGCTCAGCTCGTTTATAAATGAGCCGAACCTAAATTTTGTACGAGTTTTAACCATATTCGGCTCGTTTTCAAAGTGAACGAGCTCGAGCTTTTGACGAGCCGAACGCGAGCCGAGCCGAGTAGCTTGACTCATATCAAAACCCTAATTCTTTGTAATGTGATATTACATTCACGAGAAGATTGATCTTTTAAAACCTTCTCATATGAAAACTACACTACGTCGGTCTAAACCATTTAAAATTTAAACTATTCAAAAATCTCGTCTTATTGAGCATGCCTCTTATGACATATATACTATGAAACTAACAAAATCTCGTCTTATTGAACATGTCCCTTGTGACATATATACTATGAAATTAACAACATTGCGAGCTACTCGACCCTTGGGTGGTTATCTTTAATAGCTCGTATGTTAAGGGCATGACTATTCTTATTTAGCCTTTAATTTTCCTTCTACTAAATAGACAAACTATTTTCTACAATTGAATCGAGCTAGTCGACGCAAGTCGGCTTTCCCTATCCATAAGTCTTAAATTTTTTTTATTTCGTAAACTACATTGAGGGAGCTTACGATAGCTTATTGAATGGTATATTACCCATATATCACTTACGATATTTTTTTCCCTTCTTAAACACCCATCAAACTTATAAAAAATCGACTAAAAATTTTAGCTATGAATTTTTCAAACGGACACTAAAAGTGTATAAAATATAAATAAATAAACTTGCATGTCCTATGTGATCACATGTACAGTACAGACATGTCAAAGTGGAGCATCAAATTCCAATTTTTTATTTTTCCTTTTATATTTTTCACACCATATGTATAGACAAAACTATGTATCTTTTCCAGCTCTACAGCCTCTACTGCACATATGCAATGTACGTATGCTGTAAGATTATAATGCAAATATCTGCAATCATTAAGATTCTTAAATAGATTTGTTAATTGGATAGGCCACTTCCAATAAGTCCATATATCTTCGAATTATCCAATATACAAAATAAGGACCAAAGGGTACCAATGTCTTGTTGGAATAAAAATTGTATCAACAAAAAAATTTCTTTTCAAATAAGACAAATAAAAAATTTGAAATGAGTAAGACATAATTTTAGAGTTAATCATATATGACGAAATAATTTACTATGAAAGATCCTTAAAATATGTTTTTATGGAAAACTAGAAAAATTATGAGTTACAAAAACCAAACATATATGACTAATAAGAAAAAATAATATATATAAATATGGAGTATAGATCATATGAAAACATGTCTTATCGTGTAATCATGAGGATAACTCGTAGTTATTATTAATTTTGCTACGAATGTGTTATATCGTTTAATGCATTATTCATATTTATTGTTGGTTGAATGGATTATTCGTAGTTATTATTAGTTTCAGAATATTATTTATCTAATAATTATGATATCTACCCTAAACCTCGACCTCGTAATACTCACCATCCGACGGTCTAAGATTATTCTCATATTACATGATAAGGTTGTTCTCATGGGAACCGCACCCAATTATTAGATAAATAATATTCTGAAACTAATAATAACTACGAATAATCCATTCAACGATATGACACCTTCGTTATAAAACTAATAATAACTACAAACTGTTTTCATGATTACACAATAAGGCCTGTAAATTAATTTTATTTTGAATAATTAATCAAACCGCCTAACCAATTGATTTCTGTATAACTGAGACACCATATTAACGACAAGTAGTTTATACGACTAACAAGTATCATCACATGCTATCATGTTAGGCCTTTGGCTTTGTGGTTTATAATCAGTCCAACGACAAAAAACGTAATCAATTGAATCAATGGTTGATTAATTAGGGTTAAGTTGATTGGTCTCCGCCAGCAAAAAATCTGACATCCTAATTTGAATCATTACAAGGATTATTGGTTCTTATAGCACATGTGTTTCCACATTTTTAAACATAATTAATGCACAAGCTTTTAATTAATGAGAAAATTGTCATCAGTACCATATTTTAGGCTGACTAAACTTTAATACCCGTTTTTTAAACTATCAGAACGGTACCTCATCTATTGAGTCCGAACAAATATTTTACACGTTAATTTAACAGATCGGTGTTAAATATCAGGGGCAGAATTGTCCACCTACCTTAGGCAAAATTGCTTGCCTGAGAGTGTGGGTATCGAAAGGTGACCATTGAATCGGACTCTCAGCTAGCTTTAACGCTACTGGGAAGGAAGGTTTCTCCTTGTCATCCTCTCGCCAGTCTGGTTAGTTGATGCCATGCCTTTTTCAGATTGGACTGGAATATCCACTACCGTCATGCCTACCGCGAGGCGAATAAAGTAGCGGACTATCTAGCTAGTATTGCTTTCGATTTCCCTGTTGGGCTAAATGTATTGTTTGACCTTCCCGATGGTGTAGTTGATCTTTTACGTGATGATGTAAGGGGTCATGTTATCCCCCGAGTGATTACTACCTAGCCTCTTTTCATTTATAAGAAGCGCGTTTAGATGCGCCGGAAACCACTGACTCTCCTTCACACAAAAAAAAAAAGTAATTTAGGTACCAACTTTTTGTCGGACTCAATAAGTGGGGAACCGTTCTGATAGTTTAAAAAACGGAGTACTAAAATTTAATCAGTCTAAATGATGGGATATTGTTTAGGCAATTTTCTCTTAATAAAATATCATCATTTATTTTGAAAAAAAAAAGATATTTAGTTATTTTAAATTATGGACATTGAACTTTGAAAACAGTTATAAGATTTACGTACATAACTTATTTGACTATTGTGATTTAAATCAATAAAATCATGCGATATGGACTATGAGGTGGTTAGGTTTTGTAAATATTCTTAATCATGGGCATTGAACTTTGAAAATTTGAAATTTTGAAGGACTAAATTGAAAGCCTTTATATGATTTAGGTACGTAACTATTTTGGCTATATTCCAATTGGTATATAAAATCGGCATTTATTTTTTCAATTAAATCATGCTATATATACTATAAAATCAATATAGACCTATAACTTTTAGACTCTAAAGTGGAATTTTTTTAGAATAATAATAAAAATTATTATAATGAACTTACGGCGGGTTTTAACTTTTAAGTATTGTCGGTTGATAGATTATGGTGGAAATAAAACCACGAATATATTGTTGATACTATGATTCTTTATATAGAGATTAAAATAGAATAAGTAGAGAATAACGAAGATGGCATGGATATAATTAAATATAAACTAACTTCATAAAACGAGATAATATCATTATTTACTTAATATGAATATATTATGATATGTATTTTTCAATACCGATAATATAGTGTTGATAAGATAATGATCATCCTTTTAAATATAAGAAATACGAAAGGAAGACAAAAATTATAAAAAAAAAAAGTAATGGTTTATCTAGCCTCATAATTTGCGTCCATTCGGTTTACGTAGGGTTGAACATATGAAAAATGTCATTTCGTCATTTCCACAATCGATCTTTAGAGGAAGGCCGAAGGAAATTCGATCATAATTTCATTTTCATAAACAAAATCTCCAACTTCATCCCATAAACGCTTCCACCAAATGGACCCCGATCATCTATTAACGAAAAATAGTGTATGTTAGTATGTTTGAGGTTTACCATTTTTATTTAGGGCGCGTTTGGCAAGCCCATTTAAGGAAATTGTTAGAGTGATTATTCCGATCAAGATTCAAGATTATTATAGAGATTATTTGACCAACAAATTTCATCATCCAACACTTAGATTATCGATTACTAAAGAGATTATTGAAAATAATTATCCCAGACCAATATGAAAAAAATACCTAATGAAACTTAGTTGTTTATTTAAGACACACTACATATTATAGTCTTGTGTAAGAAAAATGTAACTTGTAACTTGATTGTGTTTTGAAATGTTTTCTCTTATTACTATGATCAATTTATATAAATAGGGGGTGTTTGAGGTGTATCAAAGTCCGATACAGACGGACCGGTAGAGTGGGGATCGTGTGCATACGAGCGCACATGCGTATTAGGCCCAAGTCCAGCATATAAACCTGGCGAGATTCCATCCTAAAACCAATTGGCAATAGGAGTAGCCCACCGACCTTATATATTAGGCTCGGTGTGTCTCCATCTTTCGATGTGAGACCTTATTATCTCCAACACGCCCCCGCAAATGCAACACAGGTTAGCATCGTGAGCCGAACTGAGGCTAACTGCTCTGATAGTCCGATACAGACGGACCGATAGAGCGTCGTGTGCATACGAGCGCACATGCGCATTAGGCCCAAGCCCAACACATAAACCCGGCGAGGTTCCATCCTAAAACCAATTGGCAATAGAAGAAGTAGTTCACCGACCTTATATATTAGGCTCGGAGTGTCTCACATCGACCTTATTATCTCGAACAATGTGCATAATTGGACGAGGCATGCAAACAAATTATGTGTTTTAAAGTTGTTTCTTAATTTTTAGTAAGGTTAATCATCATTCGGTTTATTTTTTTGGTCATGATTATTAATATTTATATATTTATTTCAAACATAGGTAAAATATTTCATATATTCCAATGTTTTTAAATCGAGTCAAAAACATGAGCATGTGGACTAACTAACGTTAGAACATTTAATTGAGATTTTTTTATAACTCTAAATATAATACTTTTTAAACATATATGCTATTCGAAGACCTCCCCCACTTGTTATAAATAAAGAATACATAAAACCTACTTATTTTAATTAAAAATAATTGGCATTGCCAGCAACATTTCCGCCTAGAATTTTTAATAAAGTTTAAAGTCCAATTGAATGTCCTAACGTTAGGTTTTACGTGTAACCATCAACTTCAGGTTTGAAATTGTTACAAAACCTTACTGATCACAATATGTCATCCATGCATTCGTCTTTAGTCATGCCACAATATATATATAGTTTGACTCTCATGTAAACAACTCTTAGCATAAAACGAGAGCAAATTATATTTGTTAGATCGTTAAATAGATGACAAAAAAAAAAATCGTGTTATTGATGAAAGAAATATTCGTCGGACCTGACTCTATATATACAACGGTATAGTCACATATATTCTAGTGGTGGGTCGCAAACCTAAACCGTCAAAATCCAAACCGGCGGTTTAGGTTTAACCTAAACCGCCGGTTTGGTCGGCGGTTTAGCCGGTTTATAAAAAAAAAAAAATATATTGAAAAACTGGACCAAACCGGCGATTAACCGCGGATTTTGAGGACCAAACCGGCGGTTAACCGACGGTTTGATCTCCAAACCGCCGGTTTGGTCCATTTTTGTTTAAAAAAAATAAAAAAATAACCAAACCGGCGGTTAAACCGCCGGTTTAGGTTTGGCCAAAGGCAAAACCTAAACCTAAACCGTAAACCCACGGTTTGGGCCGGTTCACAAACCGCCGGTTTGGCGGTTTGGTTCAAACCGGACCCAACTATAATATATTCAACGGTATTGTCACGTATATTCGGTGTTTACATGTTCAGATGATAAGAGTTGTTTACTTATGACGGTATAGTTTTTTGTTTTTTTTTTTGGTTAGAAGGAGAGGCAGTGGTCTCCGGCGCATCTAGACGCACTTTTATTAATAGAAAAGAAGGCTAAGTAGTCATCACACGGGGATAGCCCGACCCCTTACATCATCAAGTACATATGACGGTAAAGTCACATATATTCAACGGTATATATATATATATAGATGGCTGAGATTAGGCGATATTAAAGGATAAAAAAAATCATGTTATTAATGGAAGAAGATTCGCCGGACCTGAATCTATATATTCCGCGGTATAGTCACATATATTCGACGGTATACTCACATATATTCGATGTTTACACGTTCACGCGATAAGAATTGTTTACATATGAGTCAGAATCTATATATATATATATTCCTCATAAGTCATTGTCATTAACATTGCCATGAGGCATGAGCCCATGCCCCCTTCTTTTCGTTTATTTATTTTTTTCTTTTTTGATGGATCATGCCTTCGATATTTTGAGAATATTTATAAATAGGTTGTATTTTTTGTTACACATAATTTATTACTTAGTTTTACCTACTACTTCTATGATTGAGGTGACAAATAATAAGATTTAACTAATATTTCTAAGTTATAGATAAAAATCCTAATTTCAATATTATTTTTTTAAAAAAATTGAGAAAAATATATATGAATTTGTATTTTGTGGGCATAGATTAAAAAGACTGATTTGACTCGATTTAAGAATATTAATAATTACGCAATTGGTTTTTATATCAATTTTGAAAAACACAAAGTATTTTTTTGCTGAAATAAAATAAATTATTTTAAAGGAATTAAGTTTATGTTAATGTAATTGTTTTAAAAAAATATAATATGATTTATAAAACAATCTAATTTACCATAAACATATATTTGTATATATGTATAACCTAATTTGATATTTCCATAATGTTTTTGTAACTTATTACATGCATATCAGATTCATATATGAATTATTTTAGTATTTATGTATTATATTTATTTTATCATCAACTACACAAATAAATTATTATCAATATTCACAAAGTGTAGAAAAATTATACATATGTGTGTGTTTTTTCTGATATTAATGACAATAAAGTTTATTCTGATGAGAAAAAAACAAACAAAATAGTTATAAAAAAAAGTTTTTAAATATTTAATAAAATTATAAAACACTTTTTTAAGTAACAATAATTGGTGGACCTACATTATATTATATTATAATTATAATTATAATTATAATAGGTCAACTTGTCCAGGGAGAAGCCACAAGAATGCAACAATGCCGTCGCTCTTACAAAAAATATTTTCTTATTTGTATACTATGTAATTATTGTTTTTTGGTTAGATATAATAATAATAATATGTCACTATTTGAATAAGAAATATGATGCAAATTTGTCAATAATATATATATATATATAACGACAAAATAATCAGGATAATATGGAGATTGCACGTACTATTTTTATAAAAAAATATAATTCCAGAAAAATACTCAAACCTTATTATGATAAATTAGAAAACATTTAAAAAATTGTATACATAAAAATAATATACACTATTTTTTTTATTTAATATTTATAACCATCAAGTGATTTAAAATTAAAACTTTAAGTTATATTTTCTAAAAGTTTTATATGTATAGTCTATTATTTTAAAATTTTTATTTAAATATCTTGCCATATTTTTAAATAATTATCATACACGAACCAAAAAAATTATTAATGAAAAATTTCTTTCATTATTAAAAGTTATATTTAATATATAACTAAATTGTATAAAAATATTAATACCTGGCGTAATACACTAATACACTATTGATTGAACCCTTTTTAGTAATTGAAAATCACTTAAATGAGTTGTTAATTATTTTTAAATGATTTAAAATAATAACTTTTTATATTTTGACCAACAAAGTAGGCCAAAAAATTCTTTATTAATGCTAATCAAATAAGGCCTAATAATGGGCAATTAACCTGCTCAGATACAACCGTTATCTTACATCCTTACCTAATAGGGGATAAAGGCTAAAAATACACTTTCAGCACTCATCGAATACAATATAACTCACAGATTTTTATTTTATGTTATATTCTGATTATTTGATAGTCGATTTAGAGGATATAAAGTTGGATTGTTTACCGATACTCAATTGGTTTAGTGGTTGTGGTGTTAGAGCATGTATAACAGATACTCTATTTTAGAGAATGTTAGATTTTTGAGAAATTTTAAGGTATTTTTTTATCCAACAAATCTCTATCACAATCCCTAAAATAGAGAGGTTGTGAAAAATATACATTTGTTTTCCTATATTTGCAGCAAGGAGAAGTTTCTCCAAATACCTCTCACCTACAAAATTAAACAGTTTTCATCTTTATTTAAAAAAAAATAATCAAATATATACATAATTCCCTATTATGGAGAAGCAATGGGGTTCGAGACAAAAATAATTTAGAGAAAACGAAACTTCTTTTTCCATTTTGAAGTATTTTTGGAGAAGTTGTTGATTGCACATGCCCTTAGACTCCTTAAGTATTAGCATCAAGATTCGAGTTCGAATCCTCGTAAATATATACATTATGTGCTAACACTTAAACTCAACATATTTCATTCTAAAGTCAATTGATAAGTCCACTAACTTTATATATTAGACTAAGAGAAAATTGCCAAAACAGTACCCCGTCTTTATGGTTGACATTTTGCCCAATAAAGTCAATTGACAAGTCTACGGGGGACTAAAGTTAGTTGCCTAAAAGATGGGGTATGTTTAGGCAATTTTCTCTTAGACTAAAGACGATTTTGTCTAACTTGTACATCTTCCTTTACCGATTGACATTTATGTAGATTATGAACTAAATATTTTTGTCCATAAATTAATTCATATTGTCTTTACAGAAATTTCTAAAATTATGTTTATTCTGAACTTTGTAAAAAATTCGAAGATCTATGATAGAGTCTACTAAAAAATTACCAATAGAGATGGACCGACGAACTCTTGACATAGATTGGAAGGAATTTTGACATGCATATATTGTCAAAAACAACCACGTACTACACAATACTCATACTCATGGTACAATTACTAAGTTATGGTTGACAATTTCTTTATAATGTTATAAAAATAAAATAAAAAAAAGGGTCACAACAATAGTGTTTACGCAAGGGTCACTTTGAATAGGGCAGCTAGCAATTTATGGTTCTTTCTTGCTAAGTACCCCTTGTCACGTTGTTGTTATAAATAGCGTTACTATATGGAACGGTAGTGCAGGGGGAGGTAAGATCTTCAAAGTCTAAACTTGAGTATGCAATTATATTACTCCATAATTACTAGTATTCACTTGGTCTAGTAGTATTCCATTAGTCTAATGGTAAAGTGATCTAAATTTCTTTAAGCGTTAACTTGAAGATTCAAGTTCAAATCTTTGATCTGAGAGGGTCTTCCCAAATGGACCACGACAGTACCCGTTCCGGATGTAAAATAAGTTTAGTTGATCGAACTGCAAGACGAAAAACCAAAATAAATTAATTTCCATAATTTGTGTATACGAGTTTAATGTTTATGTTTGGCTCGTAAGAATAGTTTGAGCTTAAAAATGCTAAGTATTTGGCTTCTTCAATTATATAAAGAGTCCAAACCAAGTTTTTATAATCAAGTTCAAGCAACTCGAATAATATGGCAACATTGATGAAGATTAACTCAACTAGTCATCATTAATGTTGTTATTTGAGTCAAACTAACATAACTTGAGCTTAAATTAACCAAACTTAAAAATACATGGTGATCGAGCTTATTAGCTTGAGTGACTCGCGCTATATTTGTTAAAAAAATGGTACTAAGAGTTGTTGAATTCACAACTTCATTGAGTTCCATCCCTGTATCGAAAATTCACAACATTATTCAAATGATTATCTATTATATTGAACTATTTCATATAGCTGCAAAAATATATATATTTTGTATCAAATTGTAAGAATTTTTTGGTTCATAAGACCGGACAAAAGAAATAATAATTGATGTTTGGGTGATATTATCTACAAAGTACGTTAAAAAAAGCTCTAAGATAAATTTTTAGAAAAAGAACTTCCGTAACTACACCATCCTCTTTTCTTCGATTTTTACTTTGTTGTAATGTCATTGTTTTTATTATCTTTCATATAAAGTTTTATTTTGAGAATACACCAGTTTCTAAATTCATTCTTTATTATTTAGATAACATTATTGTTCAAAGTAGATTATCGAAATTATTGGGAATTATTCAAGGTTTTTTAAACCGATAACTTGAATTATTCTAATTTTATTATTATTATTTGAGGTATAACTTAGGCTTAGTTAAAAAGATATTTAAACAAGGGAAGTAAGACAAGTTTTGAGATAAATTGTTTAAAAAAAAAAGGAAAATACAGTATTATATTCCATCCGAGGGAGGGTGAGAGAAACTGAGAGAAAATTTTGTCTACATTTCCTCTTTTAAAATGTTGGTTATAAAAGGACATCCAAACAACGCTTGCAGTTGAGAATCTCGCTCACAGACGAACACACACTCCCAAATTTCCCCCACATCTCGCTCTCTTTCTCTAATTCGTCTCAATTTGTGCAAACATATAGCTAAATCTCCGGTGATTTGAGCTCCAATCTCAAGCCATGGGAGCTCTCAATCTCGAAGACATCAAGAATGAATCTGTTGATCTGGTAATCCACTTTTTCTGTCTTCTTCGTCTCGGATATTCCTCTGTTTCACCTGCTCATGAACTGCTTAAAATTTGACGCCGATTTGCTCGCAAATTAGTTGTGTAGTTTTAACACCAGCTTCGTATGTTGTTCACCGGTATATTTTCTCGGAAATTGATATCAGATTCATTCGATGTGAATATTGCTTGTAGTTAGTGTTTGTAGATTGTAGTTTATCGGTAGAATTTTCTTGGAAAGTGATTTTGACTTATTTCTGATTCAGTTTCCTTAATTTGGTGTGATTTTTGCTTGCAATTAGTGTTGAATTTAACGCTACTCTTGTAGATTGTAGTTCCTGTACGAATTTTCTCGGAAAGGGATTATGATATGAAGTGTATAAACTTGTTTCTTTCCCTGCTTGATTAGTTGCCTCTTTTTTCTTCCTTCCTGTACATACAGTGACGGTTTTGTTGCTCTATTGAGTCTTTTCCTTCTTCTCACTGATTGATTGCAAACATTTGCTAGAAGATTAACATAAAAAGTAGCTAATTCCAAAGAAATCTCTACCTAATCTAAATAAATATAGAAAAAAAAGCCGCTATCAATTTTTTCTGTTCATCCTATGCTTTTCTTAATAAAATATACACATAGATCAACGAAGAATTAACGTTCAAAAAAAGCTGGGACCGGGAAGGGTTGTGTTGGAACAGTGTTTTGTTTTTGGGTGGAAAATCATGAATCTGACCTCTCACACTCTTGCACGTATGAAAGAAACCATAACAGCATCAGCATGTAACTAAAAAAGTTTGAACGTACATATTTTTTGTCTGTATTATCTTAGCAATTTTCGGAATATTAGGTAGAATATGATTTCTCACACTCTTGCACGTATTTTTATGTATGATCGTAGTTAAAATTAATTAAAAAAATTTAGTGTATAGTGATAAAGTAGCATTATTAGTATTGCAAATGAGATAATGAAATATCCGATTGGAACTTAGAACAACGTTGGTCAACTAACCCGAACGAGTATTAGTTAGGGTGAACTATCTAGATAACACCTTACCATAATAATTCAGAGCATTTCCATTATAAAAATTACAGTGAATATGTCTATTTTCACTCACTTTCATTTTCTGAATTCTCTGGATAAATAATTAACTGAATTAGTAGGAATAGAAGACTTGGTTTAATAAAGGGGGATATCACATCCAGTTCTCTTCAATAATTTATTCTCTATTTCTATCAGTTAATAGTTATATTGGAAGATACAAGTGAGGATTTGATGAATAACTTTTCAATTTCTTCATTGACAATATAAGGTACCGTTAAGTTTAATTTTTTTTAATCAACTGAATTTCTAAGTTTTTTTTGGTAAGTACTGAATTTCTAAGTTATGCAAAAAGGAAAAAAGTAAGTAGTGCATGAACATGGAGATCTGTAACATGGTAGTTTTAAATCCAACGGGCATCACCACCCACCCTCACCCGCCGGCACCGGCGGCGGCCTTCTTGCCTTTTATTCCTCTTTGTCTTGAAATCAAATTTCTTTTGGATGATGGTAAAAGCCAAAAACGAGGATTGGTACTTTTCCGTGGTACCCGCTATAGGATGAGCTTTAATGGAACAGACAATTCTGAACGCATCGTTTTGGTGAAGGAGTCAGAACTCAGACGAAAAAAAACAGATCCAATTTTCTGTATTTTTTTTCCTTAACTCAGTAATTTACTAATCTTGTTGCCTTGGGGAACGGAATCTTAAGAAGGGACAAAAAAACAACTTCCTGGCGCGTGACAAACTTATGGTGGGCAACTGGGTTGGCAATTTTTCGGGACAACTAACCCCCTCGGCACTTGCAGTGGGAACTGTGGCAGTTTCCTTCTGGCGTGACTTTGATATGCTGTTTCCTGAATTCTTGATGGATTCTGATTCTCCTTCCCTTATATCGTACAAACTGCTATACGACTCCGTGAGGGTGTCCAAAAACAGAAAGGAAACACATGAGCCTAGTGGGAATTACTCATTGTTATGAGTAGTTATGTTTCAGTTTTTTCAATCTGAACTAAACTTAAAGAAGGTTAACAAGGAGTCACACTATAATTATGGCTCATGTTTTTTTTCTAATTGAGCTTATGGCTAACCGTTAACCGCATGACATAAATGATTTTGGTTATTTGACCCCACTATTGCTTTGTTACTTACGAATTGCTGATCGGATTTGACGAGTATCTGTCGCCACTAGAAGCTGATTGTTGTATACCATAATACTGCAAGAGTAAGCATTAGTCATGGAGTTTTAAAATGGAAATAATCAAGTGATTCTCTAATTACAGGAAAATATTCCCATTGAGGAAGTTTTTCAGCAACTGAAATGTTCGAAGGAGGGTCTGTCCTCCGAAGAGGGGGCCAACAGACTTGAACTCTTTGGACCCAACAAGCTTGAAGAGAAAAAGGTTTGTGTTATACTTTCTTGAACCAATAATCAGACAAGTATAGCACTTAACATGCCTATGTGCTCATCACTGATAAATTTCTCTCTTTTGTTCCTTTAATTTTAATAGGAAAGCAAAATCCTCAAGTTTCTTGGTTTCATGTGGAACCCTCTTTCATGGGTCATGGAAGCAGCTGCTATCATGGCTATCGCTTTGGCAAATGGTGATGGAAAGCCTCCGGATTGGCAAGACTTTGTTGGTATCGTTTGTTTGTTGGTTATCAACTCTACTATTAGTTTCATCGAAGAGAACAACGCTGGTAATGCTGCTGCTGCTCTTATGGCCGGTCTCGCACCTAAAACTAAGGTATCCAATTTTTCCTTGTAATATTTGTAGGCTAATGAACTACTTCTGAAATCTTGAAGGATGGGAACAGACTAGTAACACCTTAATAGTGTCTAATAGTTGTAACCATTTGCTTGCAATACTAAATTGCTTAGGAAATTCCTTGGGGCTTATTTAATGTTACTTCCCTAGGAATGAAGAAACCTGACGGAATGAGATACCTAAATTTTAAGTGAACTCAAAAATCTTGAATGAACCATATCAAACATAGGATCAAAATCACCCATTTCTCATTCACGATTCCACGAGAATGGTATTGAATAAGCCTTGGTGGTTGATACTACTAATAACTGAAGATGCATTATTTTGGAATTGTTCAGTAGTTGTTTGGTCGCTTGATGTTACTTCTATGCTTATAGGTGCTTCGAGATGGAAGATGGAGTGAGCAAGAAGCTGCAATTCTGGTTCCTGGAGATATCGTCAGCATCAAGCTGGGTGACATCATTCCAGCCGATGCTCGTCTTCTTGAAGGTGACCCTTTAAAGGTTGATCAGTCAGCCCTGACTGGGGAGTCCCTTCCAGTGACTAAGAGCCCAGGGGATGAAGTGTTCTCGGGCTCGACCTGCAAACAAGGTGAAATTGAAGCTGTTGTGATAGCCACTGGTGTCCACACCTTCTTTGGCAAAGCCGCACATTTGGTGGACAGCACGAACCAGGTGGGTCACTTCCAAAAGGTCCTAACAGCAATCGGAAACTTCTGTATTTGCTCCATTGCGGTTGGAATGTTGGTTGAGATCATTGTCATGTATCCAATCCAACACCGAAAATACAGAGATGGGATTGACAACCTCTTGGTTCTCTTGATTGGAGGTATTCCAATTGCTATGCCTACAGTGTTGTCTGTCACCATGGCTATTGGGTCCCACAGGCTGTCTCAACAGGGAGCTATCACAAAGAGAATGACTGCCATTGAAGAATTGGCAGGAATGGATGTCTTGTGTAGTGACAAAACGGGAACTTTGACTCTTAACAAGTTGAGTGTTGACAAGAACCTTGTTGAGGTGTTCGCTAAAGGTGTGGACCAGGACCACGTCATTCTTCTTTCAGCTAGAGCATCGAGAACTGAAAACCAAGATGCTATTGATGCTGCTATGGTTGGGATGCTTGCTGACCCAAAGGAGGTACATACTTTGTTCTATTTTAGTCCTGCATCTTTAACATGGATATATTCATTAATTACTTATACTGGCTCACACTGTCTAGGCAAGAGCCGGAATCCGAGAGGTGCACTTCTTCCCATTCAACCCAGTAGACAAGAGAACAGCTCTCACATACATTGACAGTGAGGGTAAATGGCACCGAGCTAGCAAAGGTGCACCTGAGCAGGTGAAATACATTTTTACCCCAAATGAGTCTATACTGCTCTTGACAACTAGTCATATGATGCCTTCTCTAACACTTCAGATTTCCTGTTTGTCGAAAACAGATCCTAGATCTATGCAACTGCAGGGAAGATGTCAGGAAGAAGGTTCACTCTGTCATCGAGAAGTTTGCTGATCGCGGTCTTCGTTCATTGGCCGTTGGTAGACAGGTTTGACATGAATTCTAATACTTTTTTTTCTCTCTTTTTATATAAGAATGCTGTATCTTATTAGCTTTACAAATTTTTTTCAAAATCCACAGGAAGTTCCTGAAAAAAGCAAAGATAGTCCTGGAGGACCATGGCAACTTGTTGGATTGTTGCCACTTTTTGACCCTCCTAGGCATGACAGTGCTGAAACCATCCGCAAAGCACTTCATCTTGGTGTGAATGTCAAGATGATAACAGGTAACGAAAGAAAGTCATGGTATAAGTATACTAATACAACTGCAATTATAATTAAAAGAAATGTCTTTAACAAGTCAAAACGCTTCTCGTTATGTCTCTTTGCTAGGTGATCAACTTGCAATTGCTAAGGAAACCGGTAGAAGACTTGGTATGGGAACAAACATGTATCCATCTGCAACTTTACTCGGACAAGACAAGGACCATTCCCTTGATGCCCTTCCTGTTGATGAATTGATCGAGACGGCTGATGGATTCGCAGGGGTTTTCCCAGGTGAGATCATTATACTAAGCAGCAATATCATGTTTTTTAGAATACTTAAGAAAAACTTGATTGTAATCTTTCATATTTTACAGAGCACAAATATGACATAGTCAAGAGGCTTCAAGAAAAGAAGCACATTGTTGGAATGACAGGAGATGGTGTTAATGATGCCCCAGCACTAAAGAAGGCCGATATCGGTATCGCAGTTGACGATGCAACTGATGCTGCAAGAGGTGCATCTGATATTGTTCTCACTGAGCCGGGTCTTAGTGTCATCATAAGTGCTGTATTAACCAGTAGAGCTATCTTTCAGAGGATGAAGAACTACACAGTCAGTCTTTAACAACATAGTTTTCCTATCCATTTTTTCATTTATAATATTATGCACTGACAATTTCATTTGATAATTCCAGATCTATGCAGTATCCATCACAATCCGTATAGTGGTATGTGTATAACTATAAATTGTACTTCATTCAGATGTGAACATATGCTTGATCTTTGAAGTGTACTGCTGTTCTTTGATATTTTGCAGTTTGGATTCATGTTCATTGCGTTGATTTGGAAGTTCGACTTCTCGCCCTTTATGGTGTTGATCATTGCCATCCTAAACGATGGTAAGCTTTCTTTATTAGCTACAATCCAAGTTTCAACACTAAAATTGATTATGAAACTTGTTCTTGTAAGGAACCATAATGACAATCTCAAAGGATCGCGTCAAACCCTCTCCGATCCCCGACAGCTGGAAATTGAAAGAGATCTTTGCAACTGGTGTTGTTCTTGGAGGATACTTAGCTTTGATGACTGTAATCTTCTTTTGGGCCATGTCGGAAACCGACTTCTTTACAGTAAGAACTTGACCTATATTTCCACATTATGAACACATTTTGAAGTCAGTTTTATTCACCAATTTCTTATTTTGCAGGAAAAGTTTCATGTAAAATCGCTTAGAGATAGCCCCGACGAAATGATGGCTGCGTTGTATCTACAAGTTAGTATTGTAAGCCAAGCCTTGATTTTTGTCACCCGTTCTCGTAGCTGGTCGTTCCTTGAGCGCCCTGGTCTCCTATTGCTTATTGCTTTTCTCATTGCGCAACTGGTAAGTAAAACAACATTTGTATACACAGTTCCTTCTTGGGGATCGTTTGGTATTGGTTTAATCACGATTCATTGTTCTCTTATTTAGGTTGCAACCGTCATTGCCGTGTATGCAAACTGGGGCTTTGCAAAGATCAAGGGAATGGGCTGGGGATGGGCTGGTGTCGTTTGGATTTACAGCATTGTTTTCTATCTCCCACTCGACTGTCTCAAATTCGCTATCCGCTACATCTTGAGTGGAAAGGCCTGGCTCAACCTCTTTGACAGCAAGGTTTGTCTTCACTTACTAATCCATCTACTTCTTTTTTTTTTTGATTTTTCAGGAAAAAAAAAAATTATAACACATTTTTCTTAAAATCCATATTTCAAATATTCTAAAATAAACCACCTTATAAAGCTTATTTTATGAAATTTAACTACGCAATTCTTTCTGGTCAAATATTCCTCCTTATTGACCGGAATTATAAATATCTACAAATTATTTTTGCAGGAAAAAATAATATTTACAAAAATTATTAAGATAAATTGTTAACTATAATCAAGTTCTTTTGGTCAATGTGGTGTATATATCATCGGAAAAGCTAATTTAATTCAAAGAAATAGATTTGATAAGGAGATTTTATTTAAAATCTAATTTCAAAAGGTTTTTTTAAAAAAATAATGCATTATAAATTGTTTATTTGTTGTCAACAAAACTCTTTTTTTTTTCTTTTTCAAATATATCCTGTACATAAGATTGGTGAACTAAATTAGTTTTAACATTGTCAATTAATTTTAAGAAAACTCCATGAACTAGCTGGTTTTTATGATTGGTCCATACAAAACTCACATCTTGTCCGTAATTTATCAATTTTGTATATTTGAGTGCTAAACTGACAGATTTCGTTTCCTCATCTTGGTTGATGTATAGACTGCATTCACAACAAAGAAAGACTATGGTAAAGAGGAAAGGGAGGCACAATGGGCACATGCTCAACGGACACTTCACGGTCTGCAGCCACCACAGACAAGTAGCGGCATCTTTGCAGAGAAGAGCAGCTACCGAGAGCTATCTGAGATCGCCGAGCAAGCCAAGAGGAGAGCTGAAATGGCAAGGCTAAGAGAGCTCCAAACTCTCAAAGGCCACGTTGAATCAGTGGCTAAACTTAAAGGTATTGACATTGAGACGATCCAACAACACTACACTGTGTAGAATGGGCTCGGTTTTTTCGGAAATGTTGTTGAAAGAGAGATGCTTGTTCTAACAAGCTTCAAGAATAACTCGAAGAGGAAGTTCGAGTTGTGGGGCGGAATCGAAGCAGTGAAGATGCCCCTCAGTGTAGGCCTTTAGTGTTTTTTTTTTGGTGTTTGGCTGTGTTTCTGGTTAGCTCTTCTTTGTTTTTCCCTATGGTTAAGCATAAAGCATGAGAAATGCATTGTGTGTGCGTATTTATCCCTGTTTTTTTTTCTAGGGGAGAATCTATGTAATGTTCTTCACTTGTTTCCTATAAATAACTTCTACAGTTTGTTCCGTCTTTGTTTCTTGTCTTCCAAGGTCCAATTTTAGGGCTAAAAAAATAAGTATGGCTGTTCAAATTCCGAACCGGATCTGGATGTGACATTCATGTCTGACCCCTCAAATTTTTAAAGGGTCCAATTTTGGTCCGGAACAAAGGACCGGACTCAGACGAATATTCCGGTCTGGACCGTCAAATTTATAAAGGGCCCCAACCGGAACCCGGACTGGCATTAATATATTATATATCTGGTCCAACAAGAGATTTTCGGTCTAGGTCCGGTTTTGTACAGACAAAGAACCCTAAAAATAAAAAAATAATAGTTATTTTGTTGTTTAATGATAAATTATCTCCAGTGAAGTAGTGAACCATCTCATGATACGAGGATATTGGACAAAACAATAGCAAGTGGTGGAGAGGTTTAACTTGGTTAAAACCTAGTATGAACCAATTGCATAAAAAATTAGGGTTTATTGTCTGCCTAGGAGAGGATTAGGTGTGTTTGACAATGAAGATTCAAATACCATCCTAATGAAGCTCATGGGAATATCAAAAGAAACAGTTACCAAGCAAGCAATCACATATATAGCGAGAATCTGCATGTCATAAGAAAGGTTCTCTACTTATGGGGATATCATTCCGATTTAGCCATCCAGCAACAATCATCGACAATGACCAAAATTATTTGACAATGATTCTGACTCAATGGTGTGTGCTTGACCCAAAATGGAAAAATAAATGACAAGTAAAATCAAGTCCATACGACAAAAACCTTGTAGGAATGTGATCTAGCTTCAACTTCCATTACACGACGATAGAACATAGCACCCTTATGATTAAACCTATTATCAACAAGCACAAATGACTCACAATTAGAAATACTGAAAGTTCACCCTGTCCAAAGGAATTAATCATTCACAGAGTCGGGTTCAAGTGAGGACTATTTGTACGTTAAGAAATGAGGACCAATCTACACCATTGTTTTGTTTAATTTGTTATCACTTGACCCTTTATTACTTGGGTGGATCTCGTTTCATAAATATGGTGAAACCGGAAGCTCTCCAACCCAATAGACATGTCTACATAAGAGACAGGAAATGGTTTGACTTGCATTAAGAAAGTGAAAGATTGCAAAGAGAAGAGTACCTCTACAGGGTATGAAGCATGAGCCAGTTGAAACATTGTTCACTGGAATCCAAGGACTTTCTGAGGATCGAGCTGGCCACTGCAATAACTGGAAGGAACTGCAGAGAGTTCTAGCCTTCCTCTCCATTCTTCACCTGGCTTTAGTGTGATAGGCTTCTCTATGGCAGCAGCCTCAACACACAACATATGCTTGTACTCATCGTCTCCGAAATCAGCCATAGACTTGGCCTTCTTATCCCAGGGATTCCACACAACTGTGGCAGAAATAAATTGAGAACATTAAAAAGGAATTCAGTAGAGTTTGTAAACAAACTAATAAAATTTAGACGATTAAGAACTTTCGTCTAAATAATTTATTCCAGAAATTTCATGTAAATGTGAAAAAGTTCCAAGGATTCAAGATGGAGTTTATAAAAAAAAAATAAACTTTATGGAATTTCACACAATAAAGAACTTCCATTGAAAATTTTGTTCCAGAAATTTCATGTAAATATGAAAATGTTTTAAGTAATGGTGAAGTTCTAAAATTTTGCCCAAATATTAGAGCAAGGCAATCAATCTATCTTTTCATTATAGACTTCTAGTCTTTCAAGAGCAAGTCAATTTTATGTGAAACATGAGATGCTCATTTTAGGGTCTTTCAGAGCAAGACAATCATATCCATGTCCTGAAAAACTCTAAAATTTCGGCTAAATGAGCATCTCAACACATCAGATAAAAATTGTGTGGAAAAGTCGTACCAGCATCTGGGAGTCCATCTTTTCTGAGAACAAATGTCCTCTTTCTTTCATGATCCAGGATAGCAATCTTAGTCGGGGTGCTTAGATATACTTTGTCCACCTGTTGTATGGATGATTTGCCAAATAAAACTCAAGCATAAATGAAGAGAGTTACAGGCTAAAAAGGAATGACAAAACTCACTTCCGATTCAAATGTAATTGCATCTCCTTGTTCAGTAAATCTCTCTCTACCCTGCAAGTTGTCAAGGTAATCCAATGTTTCTAGTCCCTCCACACGGACTTCACTGAAATGTTTGCAACCATTCGAAATTACAATTGAGATGATAAAGGTGAAGTTCGGTGAAATGAGAGCATGCAAACTAGTGTAACTAATAACCACTAAAATCGCAAAGCAAAGGTAGGGTTGTTGCAACTGTCACTGTCTTTACGGGGGTCTCATTGCAGACTGATCTCGTTGTACTTAACCTAATATTTTAAACAGTGATTTATCACCCAATAGTAATAACCATCACAAGGTACCGTACAAGCAATTCTTAAGATACTTCACATAACCATCCATAAAGTTTCTAATTTGAATAAGTTTATTGCAGCTTCAATGATACGAGATACAGAGCCACTACGGAGGTACTAGAGTCACCCACAAAAATACCCAACTACAACACAAAAGAAAGCACATGGGAACATTTATTATGGAAGGAAATCTAGTTATTATATCCAACTCAACTAATGCCCTGATGGTGATTAGAAAGTCTTAAGATATTGAATAAACAATAAAAGCTCACTAAGGCAATTACAACTGAGTTTTGTGAAACTACAATCCAGAGCTCAATATAGAAAGTACTAAGGTATGAGATAATAGTCTCCATAAGCACGTAAAATGCATACATCATACTATGCAACACTATAAGCAATTTCATAATTCTTTGCAACATATTAATGCATTAGCAATCACAATGCTTTTTCTTTTTTAACTTATACTGACTTGATGGAAGCAATGCATTAAAAACACACATCGTACAATCAGGCCTCTCAAACATATGAAGCCAACACTACACAGTTCTTCCACAAACTCGATTCTTGCTTGGAGAAGAATGATTAAAGCTCAATATCATACTAATAGATAACAGGAGAGCATCATACCTAATATCTGAAACGGAGAAATAGGTGTGATATGCAAATGTGAAAGAGAATGGCTTCCCATCAGAATTGGTATTTCTGACCCGTGATGTCATCATTAGATCCCCTCCTGGTCCCAGAGCTATCCTCAGACGGTACTCAAAACTATATAAAAGACAAGCATATAGATCAATAACAAACCTCATAACCCAAAGGAAAATCTCTGCAAGAAAATAAGTTTGTCAAGCACATATTTAAAGAAGAATCAAAGGTATACCTATGAGGCCAGTTTTTAATATCTTCGTTTATGGGCTTGATTAGTAGCAAATCAACAAAAGCTGAAGAGTTGGTTGGAATAGGAGGAGGGTCAGTGTCAACAATCCACTTCATGTTTCTTGCAAATCCATGCTGCTCAAGTGGACCTAGACCTCCAAACTTCAGGAATCAAGGTGAAAACTGTCAATTTTCTTCTTTTGGAAGATAACAATAAATCAGCCACCAACTCTAGTGCCCAAAAGGCTAAAACCAATTCCCTTCATATTGATAACAAAGAAAATGTAATGAAAATAGTGCCCCCTTCTTTATTCTTCTTTTTTGTCCGTCTTCCTAAAAATGTCAAGGTTCTGGGAATCAACGGAGTACATCAAAATATTGTTGGACATACTTGGGGGAAGCATATTGGTATACCACCGCGAATTGCTTTTGAATTCTTGAAGATAGCCTGCATAAAACACCAAATATGTTTCAGCTGGTAAATTGTGAAAGAATAAACATATTGCATCCCAAGAATGAAAGCAAATTCAGAAAGACGTTGGAGTTGTTATTTTAAGCTGTTAAGAAAGCAACGGAAGACTTCTGAAATTCTAACGGTCTACTTGACTAAGAACAAGCATAACTAAAAAGTTCAATTGAGGATCACACTGATCATAGAAAAAGAAGATGACATAAAAAGTTAAACCTCTGTGATAAAAAGTTCAATTAGTGAACCAAAAGGTTGCAAGCGCTACTACTTTATGGTCATGATACGTACATACCCTCCTTTCGAAATAGACCTTGAGACACTTATGAAGCGTAGAAGGGCATTCCACATCAAGCTATTAGGCAGGACTGGCCCTGAACTACTAAATAATATCTAGAAGTTCTGGAGCATTTATATTTTAAAAGACGATGACAGTTTGTGAAGGGTCTATACTCTATACTCCTGCTATCGTAGATTGAGAAACTTTACATGTTCTCCGTTCAGAGAACATAATTGCAGACAACTAATGCAGGGAGAAGGATGAATGCCTAATGACTGCAAGTTTGTTAATTCAGGTCATGCACCACATGCCAACAGCAACAAGACTCACCTTATTACTGAGAAAAAGCAATTCTTCTCCATGGTCATTCTTCCAAGATGTCACATGAGCACCATGCAAATAAACCTTCGTAATGGAAATATAAAGATCAGAGTAAATTGAGTAATACATGCTCAACTACAGAAATCATAGTCTGACAAAACTATGTATCATCAAAATATCATCATAGTAATATACAACTAAACTAGATTGGCAACCTAAAAACTTCAAAGCACTCAAATGTTCAAAATCAATGGCTGTCAAGATTGTGCGATAGCCAATGAAATGCAGCAGGTTTGTTGTGATTTGAACTGAGTTAATCAGTGCAATAGCGAGAGAAGAGGAAACATTTTTGGTTTTGCTGCATGGAATAGCGAGAGAAGAGGAAAAGTGATCATGAAAAATTTGCTTGGGGGAAGAAAAAACATAAACATGATCATGAAAATCAAAGCTCGACAAATACCAATATTTGATGAAGATGTAGAGAAAACAGGCTAAGTGTGTACTCTTATTTATATGACACACTAGTTCATTAGGAAAGGCGGCCTTTCAATACCGCCTTAAAATGAATGGCAATTTTCATGTTCATTAGTAACATTGATGTCAATGAATCAGAATAAATAAATAGATCTAATACATAGTATATACTGTGGATCTCTTTCTCCATCACATCTCCATCATATCTGAAAGCACAGCCATCCATACTAGAATAATAATAAACTCTCACCATCTCATCTCTACATTCCAAAATTTAACAGAGAGAACAATTACACAGATATGTAAACAGTTTGTAACAATGAGAGGAAAAACTTCACGAATTGATCAGATCACGACGATTCTCAAAAACAGGCTAGCAAAGCCAAATGAACGACAATTGAGATCGCAAAACGCAAGGACATATCCAAACGGATCCAAAGACGAATATCCTCGCAACAATCGAATCAGACAACGCCATAACGCAAATACTGAAATCGAACAAAAGAGAAATCGAAAAGAGAAAAGGATTTACCTCAACAGAGCTGCCACGAACTTCTTTGAGAACGAGCTTATCGAAATTGTTGACGCCCGTACAGAGCTCGTATGGAGCAATTGGAGGGCGTTCGCTTGTCGACGACGCCGTAGCCATTTTCGAATACACCTCTCACTCACTCTTCTCAAAACTATCTCGCTCGCTTCCCCTCTCTCTCTTACTCGCCCTCTTAAAACAAGCAGTGAAATTTCTTACAGATCCCTTTTTGGCCTTTCTGTTGCCTGTCTAATAAAAAATATTGTTTTTTATTATTATTTTAATATAGAATTGAGCACTTTACTTTCTACCCATAAAAACAAATTTGTGCAGAGAAAAAAAAAAAAGAAGAAAAAGAAGAGATAAACATATTTTGCCTAAGGCTCATCATTCATGGATTGTATAGTATAATAATTATGATTAAATAAAGTATGATTTTTATTTTATCAATAATAGTTTTTTTTATCAACTAGTAATTTATATAACTAATAGTTTATGATAAAAGTTATTGGGTGAATTTGTTAGGTAAGTTAACTTGTAATAATGATTTGGTGATTTTTTTCAGAAATAAATTAGTATACATCATCTCTATAATTATATGGATTAATTTTTCCATACTTATTATATTTATTTTTCTAAAAAAATTTTGTATTTAACTCTTGTATAATGTATTACACGTACAATAAATATTTAAATAACTAGTGTAAAAGAAAATTAATCTAATAATATATTTTAGTTATTTGTATATTGTATAAGAATTATGTACAAGAAAACTATTTACATTAATTTTACAAGAAAGTTATTTTTACATTAATTTTTGTATATGAAAAATTATGTTCATTAACTATTGTAAAATAAATTATTTACATTAATTATTGTATAAATTATTTCATTAATTATTGTACAAGAAAATTACTGGTGGGAGGAATAGACTACCAACCGGATATCGATTTTCCTTAACTACAATCGTTTATTATTATTTTTTATCGCTTACAAGACCAACAAAGTTGGAAGAAATACGCCTCATTTACAGAAAATATTAAAATAAGTTCAAACTATTTACGCTAAATTAAATTAAAATCCTAAATTATATATTATATACATTTAATAAAACCATTAAAAATTATCACAAAGTATAACATTCTGCAAATTGAAGATAATTTGTCAATCTCTCAATATTTCATTATTATCAAATAAGAGTTTATATTTTACAATAAAATAATTTACAAAAGTTTGTTTACACCGGAACACTGTAAGAATCAATTCGATACATGAACGTTTATGGAATATTTTGATCAATATCTTTTGTTTTGACAAAATTGGAAATAAAAGTTGGTCATTGTAATTTGACAGCCTTTCTTATCTTCTTATTTATAAATTTGAAATTGAGTTTATCTTAACGAGATTTGGTATCAAAATTTTGTAGCATCTAAGTTTAATATACAAGGGAGTAAACTCTTTTATAAAGTTGTTTGGCTAGACTCGAACCGCTTCACCAACTTTGATGTTGTAGGGGTTTAGGGTCGGTTCAAGGTATTTGGAGTTTTGAACACGGGTAAAGTTGGGTCAATCCAGACCCAAAAAAAGCTTATACAAAAAATGTTTTACTTATGGCATATTAGATTTGTTATTTGGTTGAACGTTTATTTATTAGTATTAAAAGTTAGAACTTAGGGCCCGTTTGGAATGATCGGGAATTATTCCCGGTAACGGAATGATTTCGAATCAATCAAAAATTGGTTAGAGGTTTTTTAACACATAAAAGTAATCTCATCCATTCCATTTCTTTTCTCAACCCTTATTCGATTCCATTCCATTTCCATTCCACCGCTCCAACCAAACGGGCACTTATATTTTTAAGTACTTATAAATTATAATTGAAGTAACGTACTTATTTGAAGAGAATATAACCCTAAATATTAGGGGTGATAATCGATCCAACATATTTAAAGTTTGGGATTTCGGGTCATTTGAATCAGATTTGAGCAATAAACAATCCTATATTCTCAATATTTTTATTCAAGACATTTTTAATAACTCGCACAACATTCAATCATTTAACTAATAACAATGACAAACTTTTTTTGAGTTGGCCATTTCATTTCATAAAACAATATTAGATTCATTTCATACCACAACATTATTATATTGATTTTAGATTATATCATCTCAATTCAATCATGTTGGATTTAGATTACATTATCTCAATTGCAACTCATCTTTTAACTATATCTTTGACCAATATGATTGCATTACTACTGCATAATGTTTGAGAGAGATTGCCAAGTGTCAAAACGTCGCACTCTTTCAATTGCATGAGAAACTATATTTTGTATTCTTCTACTAATTGTATTGATAAATGATTAGAACAAAAAGAATTTCGATCAACCAACATGAAAATGATCCACATCGACGCCGTACAACAAGTTAGCGACGTGGGATTCTACTATTAGATATGCAATTTGATAATTTAGGGAATTCAATTTCAATTTCATCCCAAACAATGAGTCATAAAAGAGTGAGTCAACGGATATTACACACGAAAAAGTTGGATTGTTGGAGAACGATGAGAATGTCTTACCTTCATTATGCGACTCAATACATCCAAAATATCTTAAATTTTATAAAATTTAGTCTTAAAAACATAAAAATATGACAATTTTATTATAATATATGTTATACATTATTTTATATCTTATTTAATAATATTATTGATTTAAAATATAATAATTTTGTATTATCCTTGTGAAATTATATTATAAATTAACAATATTCATAATAATTAATCATCCGGACAATAACAAGTGTTTCATCCGCCCATCACCCAAGTCGTTGTTTCACTTTCACAAATCATGACTTCTGCCTCCATTTCATAATAAGAATGATTTTAATTTTAGTTTTGTTTTAATAATAGTTACTCCGTATTGTTTATAACTTTTAACAC
Organism: Fagopyrum esculentum; assembly: GCA_033239045.1. NCBI lineage: Eukaryota > Viridiplantae > Streptophyta > Magnoliopsida > Caryophyllales > Polygonaceae > Fagopyrum > Fagopyrum esculentum. The sequence continues at coordinate 2,015,503 of BSUD01000007.1, read as the reverse complement.
CCATCTTAAAAAATTTGTGTTTATAATGATTATGTGATTATTTATATCAATACCTGATGAAGAAGCAAAAATTCTGTCAATTGTCGACTCAACTAACATATACCAATAGCATACTCACTTGATCTTCAATTCTCGATGAAACTAAGGGCCCATTTGGTTCCAACTCCGGAAACGGAAACGGAAATGGAATGAAAACGAATTTAGTCCATATGTATATCATTATTCATGAAATTTTATGGAATCATTCCATGTGATAATTCCATGTGATAATAAGTAATTGTAGTAAAATTTGATTAATGTTATACATGATACCCTATAGGAAAACAAAATGGGGAAAACAACTACATTTTACCTGCAACTACAAGGAATGATTACAAAAAATATTCATAATAAGATAAACATATGGACTAGATTTATTTTCATTCCGTTTCCGTTTCCGGACTTCTAACCAAACGGGTGTAAAAGTGAAAGTTACAAGGAAACATATAAAAACACACCTCATTATCCAATATAAGATTACAAAAATAACCAAATTTCACAATTCTATACATATTGACCCTCTGACAGTCTCAAGGAAAAAAAAAAGCCTTGAAATTAGCTCAACCCAGAAAATCAACGTCTTTGGAAAAAATCAACAGAAATTAGAAGAAAAAAAAAATGCAAGCTCACACCAGCAAAACCACTTTGCCATGAATAGATATCAAAATCACTAATCAAAAAGAAAAAAATGCCAAACCCATCATCTACCAAAAAAATGGCATAAAAAATATTTCACAGTTCATTAACAGTCGACAACTCGCGCTTCTTGGAAGAAGAAGAAGCAGATTAAGAAGGCACTGATACTGTCCCTCGAGCTAAGATGCAGTCGCGAATCTCGCTGCATGGAGCGAAAGGGTTCAGTCAGCTTAAAGAAATAGGAAATGTGGTATGAAGATTGTAAGTATAACCTTCTTCTGGACAAATCTGCAGGGGACTGAAATAGAGGTGCAATCTGGTTGAGGTAGAGACTAAAACAACTGAAGGGTCATTTTGAGCTTGTTCTGTTTCCACTTTGGTAATTTGTAGAATGCAGCCTTTGCCATTCCGAATTTATCCTTGAACTCAGAGGAAGACAAGTACGTCTGTATTCGGCATAAGTTCAAATCAAACCAGAACTTCTTAAACATCCAAGAAGCCAAGAAAACAGAACTTTTAGAAAAGAAATTTTTGATAGAAGACTAACCTCGCGCTTTGTAATATCAATATCTGTGACAGGATCCGTGGATGTTGTCTTGAGGCGGTCGTACGGATATGTTAGGAGTCCTTCATCATCTTCCGGTTCTCCCTCTTTAGCATCTTCCTTGATGGTGAGAGATTCTAATTTGGCACTTATATTGTTATCCTTATTGTTTGGCTCTGATGTTGGTATAACAGACTTTGGAAGCACTATTGGATGGACAAAAAAAAAAGAGAGAATTTTTTTAGAAGATTGTATATAGCAACACTGTTACATGAATGGATAGATGAGTTCTAGAAACCAATTAAAGAACCATGGCACAATGTGAAAATTTCCAGTGGTGCGTAATTAATCCGGTGGAAGTTCACTAAGGGCCTGTTTGGTTCCAACTCCGGAAACGGAAACGGAATGGAAACGAATTTAGTCAATATGTATACCCTTATTCATGAAATTTTATGGAATCATTCTATGTGGTTTAAAGTATTTGAAGTAGAATTTGATTAGTTTTGATACCCTATAGGGAAACAAAATGAGGGAAACAATTTGCATGCAACTCAAGGAATGATTCCAAAAAATATTCATCAATAAGGTAAACATATGGACTATTCGTTTCTATTCCTTTTCCGTTTCCGGAGTTACAAGCAAACGGGGCTAAGTGTATAGACAATCAATTTGCATGCAACATCAGCGGTTTAGAGTGCTTACCTTTAGGAATAGGAGACCGAGGCACGCTAGATTCTCGTGGAGCTTCGTCAAATGAGGCCCCAAGTGCAGCAATAGAAGAAGACCTTGGAGCCAGTTTTCCGGAATCCGGAGTGGCAGACCTTGGATAAATCTTCCTAGCGACAGGGGGTGGTGTAGAGAGATTCCTAGAATTTGAATTCTCAAAAGTAGCAGCCAGAGCATTGAATGCTGGAGATCTTCCTCTAACCCGAACTCGGTCCGGGCTGAAAGACATGCTTCTGGAACGCTGTGATTTATCAGTGGACGCTACACTGGACCTTCCACCATATGATGCTGGTGGTCTCCTCTTGGGTTTCTGGTGATACATGAGAACATAAAGTCATGCAAAGAAGGGTAAAAATATTCCAATAAATGAACAAAAATAGAAGAATGCCACAATCTTCACAGAACCCATTCATCATCAGCTCATTCCAGAGTCATGAATTCATGATCTTTCATTCTACTAGGAGTAGGAGATAATAATCTATTAGTTGTGACGTGATTTTTTCAAGTGATTACATAATTGTAAGATTTATATCCACTTTCAGTTGAATAAAAGAAGCAAACTTACCCCCTTTATTCACCTGGTCTAAGGTCCTTGTATTTGTATATGTTTTTCTAGCAAGTGTATAGGTTTTTATCCAGAGACACCAATAAAAGAGAAATGAAGCATTCTTTTCAAACTCAAAAATGGAAAATTTGTTTCAGTATAAACATGTTTACATTTTAGAAGGATTAGATGCCCGCGATTGACAATTTATAGACAGGCAGGGACCCAAGAATATATTAACAAACAAATGACAGAACAACACGGAGAACAGTGAGGTTAGCAGTCATTCTATCAAAGAGTAGCAAATATCTGAGCATAAAAATCTCACATCAACAACTGGAGTTCCTCCATTCTTAACCAATGCTAGTTTTCGCTGGAACGAGTTTCCGTGCATCTGCCAGAATTTAAACGGGTAAGACATAACATAGATTTCCAGTGCATGTAAGTGATGTATTTCAGAAGTCTTTCTAAACAGGACAACTTACTAAAGATTTAGTTGAATCCCATGTGAAGAAACGAGTGAAGAAAGGAGGTTCATTCCCTTCCATCACAACATAAACAGGAGCATGCCGAGACAGATTCTCTAAAAGAAAATCTCGTTCCAAAAATGTCTGTTGAAGAGCAAGATAATAGTCAAACTGTAATATTTGGTAAAGTAACCCAATCATTAAAAAATTAGAAGCATACGGCTAACTAGCATCTACTTAGATAAATCTTGATTTCAGAAATTAAACCGAGAAGAGAGAGAGTGACAATTGACCCTCAATAAGAAACTAAAGATGATGTTTACTAATAACAAGATTCTTTTCCTGTTTCAAGAACCTCAGCAAAAAATTTGTAAATGGCAATAACCATCAGATCAGATATGAATTGGTGGTGCAGGGTGTTCTAGTAAGGCAAGAATTCTTCAATCAGAATTGCAAAAATTATACCTCCCCGATACTTAAAGCCTTCAGTTTGGTTTTGGTATCCACTTGTTGTCCGACCCAAACAAAGATATCAGAATGACAATCTAGAATGAACACATCTTCTGTCATTAAATCATCCTGGGTGAAATTAAAAACTTCTGCAACCTACAAGAGATTAAAAAAAAATACAAACTTTAATGATATAAAAAAATTCAAAGATTTACAAACTTCATCCAACCAAGACAGCATGGAGAAAAATAACTCTTTTGAGGAAACAACAAAGGAAGGTGTGATAATAAAATAATAAATTACATGCATCTTAATGCTCACAATAATGTTTGAAAATCGAAGGAAGAAATAGAACACACCTTTAACTCTCCTGTACAACAGCCAGGTCCAGTTGACAAAACAGCAAATTATTCAAGGACGAAAACATTGAGGAATCAGCAGATTTTAAAATATTGAGATAAATATTACTTTAAGTTAGAGATAAATTAAGGACAATCTTATCACACCATTTTTAAGGGTGCATGAGAGCAAGTGAGGATCATTTTCAGTATCCTTTCCAAGCTTCTGGCTTCCATACTCCGTTTTGCCTCCCAACAGTTCCCAAAATTGTTCAGATTCAGCTCCTTCTTTCTGAGGTCTGGTTTGCAGTTCAGGCTGCAAAGGCATTACAGTAGACAAAAAGGATCAGTAGACATGCTTCCACTGAAACATAGCAAGCAATGCAAGATTCACAGTGTTTCGACTAACAAGGAGGTGCATGTTTTAAATTTACATCTATGCACTTCCACTCTATTTTCAAATTATTGTACTTTTTTCAAGGGGAAATGGGTAAGGATGGGCAGTGCTGCCAAACCTTGATGATATCCAACTGTCTCTCCATAAGCTCCTGATCCTGAGGCGTCGTAAGGTTTCCAGACCATGTAAATATAGAGGAGCCTTTGTGTAAGATGTAACAATAAGATGAATTTAATGACGATGCAACCTGGACATTCCAACTACAGAGTCAGTACTGAGAAATATCTATGAAGATTTTTGTAAAGCCCCAAAAGAATATCAAGTAAGAGAATATGCTGGATCCTGAAGGTTGTACGTAATTTTAAACCTAGAAACAATAAAAACAGTACTCTCTCCAAATCACCAGTTGACCACTAAGCAGAACTTAAACAAGGTAAATACCATAGATATATAGAAAAATCCTATGCCAGTACACCTGCGACGGCATCATCTACAACGCTAACCAATGATGAGCAATGGAAATTACCTTAAAAGTAGTGAATGTGGACCAAGTGATTCAATCTTAGCTGAGACAATAGTCTATCACACTTATAGTGCAGGTAAATGCTGCATCAGATGCAACATCTTTTGTATCTAAGGTGTCATAAAACTAAAACAAATTCCATACTAAGGGTAGGAGGGTCCTATCTCTTCTATTTGTATACGAAGCAGTGACAAATTCCCTACCTTTTCAACTATATCATGCCCTAACTTATAAGTGATAACCTATAATTTAATCATTCGCTTCTCACAGGAAAAAAAAGAGAGTATCTAATCGGGAAGATTAAGCATTTACAGGGGCCTCACACAATCCATGAAGCACTACAGAAACCAGAGACTCACAAATTTAGGAGGCTGGAAATGGTGTAGAAAATATAACTTTCTCAACTTGTAATGAAATACGGAATCGACTCACTGTAGGCAGGAGCAGCAAAAATACGTATTCTTTGTTCGTCACTTTACTAGGCTACTTTAGTGGTATAAGTGCAAAAAAATAACCAAACAGTAACTTCAGGAAAAACGAGCACAGACATAAACATTCTGTATAAGGCATGAACAGCTTCTAATTAATACAAGCAAATAAAAACATACTGGTTCAACTTGAATAGCTTGCATATTTTCGGAGCCAGACCCTTGGACACGGAACAGAGCAAGACCATCCTCTGTGTATGTGTCATCTAGAATTTCCTTTTCCAAAATGGACTTTTTGTATGCCTCGCTAATTCCACCCTAGTAAAATCATGAAAACTATTAACAATGATCAAAGTAAAGACTCGTATTCAAAATTTATAGAATACATACAAAATTACTTACCTTGAACACAATAAAGCTTTGGAAGATGGCAAAAAACTGGATGGGCTCACTTCCTTCATAGATACGAGCCTGGATAATGATGACAAATGTATTCATATGAATTTCATACGATCAGAGAGAACTAATGCTCACGGTTAGTTACCTGAGCAGGTGAGAACTTCATCGACTCCACCATCTTGCCTGCCAGTGTTAAAGCTGAAGCTCGTTCCTCCTGCATTCAAGACAAAAGACAGAAAAAGATAAAAAGCAAGAAAATCGGTAAAAAATAAAAAATAAAAATTGGGGCATTACAAAAGAACTGACACCCCAACTTACAACTTCAATAACGCTTAAAAGAAGCTGATCTGATAAACTGCAGAATACATAATTGGATGAGATAAAAAAGAGAATTCCAATTTATGTACCTCAACACTTTGCTTTCCAAACCATGTGCCCACAAGATATTCCTCCTTATCTTCCCCAGGGTAAGTGTACAGGAATATGTAGCAATTGCCACTATAAAACTTTGACTGATCAGAAGCTGAAAGCAGAGTTTTCTCATTGCCATTTACATGCCAAACCTGCATACCAGAATCCAAAACCTTATTAAGTAGTTGGTTCAGAATGTGGAAGAAAAGATAGCACACCAAAAGTGTAGTTAAACTGATAAAAGATCAGAATCGTTTGAAACTGGTGCATCAAAATAACCATCTATAGTATCTTTTCATGTAAAGCAGTCAACTGCAGCACTCTGGACAACAATTAAAAATGAAATGAAGCTTGAAACATCTATCACCCTATACTTATTTTAGGCTGAACTTGTAAGTCACAAACAAGGAGAGTGTCGGAACTAGAGCCAAACAAGGAGAGTGTCAGAGGAAATCCGGAAGTATACCCCTTCATATCCATTACAGAAACCTAGAGCCAGAGGAAATCTTCTACATTCATCTCAGGTGATGGAACAACATTCATTCCATCGTCATATATGATGGGAACTTATGTCTAGTCCAATAGACTTCTAAGTAAGACAGTTACCGGCCAGAGCGCAATATTTTAAGTGTCAATCGATCATATTCCATTACAAATTGCAATGCAACATGGAGATATGCCTTTGGAAGGTTGAGGTACCAGATGAGGTATTCAGGAACAAATTACTATGAGTCTCTACGGCCCTGCCAAGAAATGGAAGAGGAATAGCACACCATAGTGTATCTTTTGGATATTTTTAAAAGATGTCAGAGTGTAGAAAGTCTCAGAAATTTGCTACTAGCCTACTGCTGCGACAAAGTTGATTTCTTAGCTTATGGATGGATTTCTAGATATTCATTATGATACCACTTATGTGCTACCTCATTCTTTTATGGTATCTCTGCACTAACTATTGCTTATGATGCTTAAAAAAAACACCCTAATCCTGAAGCTACTAACATTATTGCAGAATCCAAGACTCAAAACAAAAACATCAATATCTACCATGAGCATCTATCAAAATCACATAATTGACAAAATTCAGGATAGACCATAAATTGTTCATGTATAGAAAGCTTGAACTGCTATCAAGAGAATAATACAAAAAATACCTGCAGATTTCCTGTACAATCAATGTGCGGCTGCGGCTCTTCTTTTGCAGGAGCAGCCTTTAGTAGACCCTTCACATTAAGCCCCTGCCTTTTGAGAAGAGCTAAACGACAAAAAAGACAACATCAAAGTAAAATGGAAAATGAGAGTTTACTCGGTGGTGCATAATAATGATAAATTAGCTTTCCAAGAAATTTGTTCCAAAACTACCAAATCACTGTAGCTTCAAAAGATACAAAAAAAAAAACTATCATTTTCAAGATACTAACCAGCAACCTTTCCCCTACCATCCTCAGAGACAGTAACTGGGGCACTTTGTGGCCATGAGCTGAACCTTGACTTGAAGTTCACTGTCTCAAATCCTTCGATTACACGAATGACATGAGACTTTGGCCGATCAAGGCTACGAAGCAAGCCCTATACGTATTAAAGATGTATATGGTGTTATAGGTTATCGCATCAAAATGAGAATAAAGATTGAAAAAGGATCTGGAATTACTTCTGCAGCTCCACTTGCACTTTTTCTTTCATCAAGAGAGGTAGTCCTTCCCATCCAAACAAATACTTCTGTGCCACAATCTAAAATGTAGCATTTACCAGTATCAAGCAACTCCCTTGTCAGTGATTCAGTTTCTATGGGATCTGCCTCACCCTTGTCAACCCTACAATGAGAGGATATTATTTTTAATTTTGCATCAGAAACAGCTCCTTTAAGAGGAGCCACTAAAATGTCTTTGATTCTATTCATAGCCAAAATCTGAAAAATGCATATGGGTGATGTTTGCATTTGATATAGATCATCAAAAATCATGTCAATACCCTTCTGTGAAAATAAACCAGACAACTATTGATGATTTTTTGTCCAATGGAGCAGGCAAAACCAGGCCATGTGTACCATGAGAGACAAAGATAAATACCTAAAAAGTTTAGTTACATGAGCATCAGCAACTTTACTCTCTTCACTAGCTGTTTTCCTTGGCAATGGTGCAAAGCCACCAAAAAATCCCCAAAACTCACCTGTGTCCGCATCTGCCATCAATCTGCCATCCTCTGCAAGTTGTCCGTGATATAATATTAAAATAGGTAGAATCAAGATACTACTTTTATTTTCTGATTTTTATAAAGCTTACCAATAGAAGCAACTTCACATTTTCCATGATGATAAGTATCTTTAATGTACTGAACAACTTCTAATGCTTTAGCTCTCTCTTGAATATTAGAGTTAGAGCCATTAAATTGAAATATTTTGTTCTGGGTGTCCAAAATAAATATGTCATCGTGATTGAGTGATGACCGAGCAAATAAGACCTGCATCAGAATAGCAGTAACGTAAGCCCCAAACATATACCCCTGGTACTATTGACCATTTTAATCAAGTTTGGGCATTGGCATTGTCTCTAACCATTAAAGTTTTAAGGAAAAGAAAAGAAGAGGAAGCAGATTAAAATATTAGAATTATCGCTCCTTTTCCTTGAAACATTTTCCAACAATATTTTTTTACAAATCGGGCTGTCCAAAATATTACACTCAACCGACAGCAGGTTTCCATTCACAGTTTGCTTACAGGGGTCCCAAATATACAAATTTATTCCATCTATACAACACCCAGCATGACATTTTTCACATGAACGAGGGCAAAAAGTCCCAGGTCTGACAGGATAAAATTCAATAGCTGAGAAAGGGTAGTAAGGTTTGTTACTGTAGTAATGGGAGGGATGGTTAAGCATCCCACTGCTCACACGATTTCTTTTAAAAAATTTATTGTTTACTGGGCAATATTCTTTACGAGCATTTTGAAGTAAAAAAATTGACTAAAGACATTCATCTAATGAACATGTTGCAAATAGATAGACAGACTTAGAACTCAAATGTATGATGGTTTGACTTGCCTCTTTTACATGAACAACATGTTTTCCATTGCATACATATAAACGTATCTGATACTCTTCAGCTTCATTGTGCTTGAAACCGGATGCAGCTCCACCTTCTTGGGGTATAATACATGGTTTGAAATATGAAAGGAACTTCTCAGTTTCATGACCCTGAACTTCACGATACTGAACAGCACGACCACCAAGAGCTGCATCCAATTCCACTGTTTTAATGGCTGCTGTACCAGACTCATCCTAAAAAACAGATTAAAGATTCACATATTCAATAATCAGCATATCTAAATGCAAAAGGAAATTGCACCTACACAAGGAAACTTACTTGGGATGTATCTTTACCAAGCCAATAGTGAATATCATGACGCAAAGCACCGCTTTTAGTAGCTGTTGTCTGGGAAAAGGAAAAGGTCAACTCAGATGTTATCAACTACAATATTTCCAGACCACAAATCATTAACTATGAAATCATATGCTTGGCTCCCCCAAGAATATGCTACAGTAACAGGAAAAATTAAGGGGGGGAAAAGAGAGGAAACCACAAAACATCTGAGAAAAATGCAGATGAAAAGGTAGAATTGGAGTATGCAGAGATCAGAATCTGAAAAATAACAACAATTAAATTCCATTTTGACAAAGAAATCTTAATCAAGCTTTTCCTGGGACACTGCATGTCTTGGGGTTTATCGGTTATATGATTGAAATGAATATAAAAAAATTATAAATAAATAAAGTGGCATGTACATAGAATAATATCAAATGACGAGACTATTTTGCAAGACGTTGAAGACCTCATCCGCAAGGATGCTTTAGGGAGGCCAACTTCTAGAAGTTTACCGTCCTTTTCCCCTTACCATTGTATCAAAAAAAAAAGAAAAAGATCAAAGGAATATCACAAAGAGATAAAATAATTAGTATTTACCTTTAAGATTACATATGAGTCTCCAGTAAAAAACTTCCCATAAGAAGATTGTGGAACAGGTACAGGACGGAAATTTTCAATGCGCCAAATTTCTAGTCCTCTATTTACAAAGTGAAGGAAAAAAAAAAATTCTTGCAGAAGAAATTATAAGGTTCAAAACCATGCTCACACATCCTAATCACTGAAATACAATGATTTTTCAATAACTGCAAATGCATCAGCAATTTATTATTTATGCAATTACTGTAGCTAAGTAAAAGTGGTCACTAGTTTTGAATGAGTTATTTTATAGGAGTTCTTAAGTGTGAAATATTTAAATAAGATGATTGACCTTCTCCAGCTTTGTACAAAGGAGGAAACAGAAAGTGGGCAAAATTAGCAAGGGCCAACATCATGCACAAATTATAGAAAAGTGGCCACTAGTTTTAAATGAATAAATTTATAAAAACTCTGAAGTGTGGAATATTTAAATAAGATAATTGACCAAATTAGCAAGGGCCATAATCATGCACAAACTGTAGGACTAAAGTGTTTACCTAGTCAGTTAATTATGCAAATCGCCACGGATATAACTGCAATGTCAATCAATCATCCCAAAAGACATACATTAGAGTGTAAGATTTACTAAGGCTGACCTCAAAATTTCAATTTTTGCATATAGGCAAAGAAGCAGATGAATATGGTGTAACATAATGATAACTGTCAGTCCAAGGAGATACTCGACCCCCACCAGCAAATAATATCACAAGAAAAGGATACGCTTTCTGTCCAGCTCCCTGGAAAGCCGAATCAAGATCTCTATTTGAAACTGCCATTCAGTAATTGAGACTTCAACCTTTTATGGTGTAAACTTATGCTTGAAACCAGAGAGAAACCTGAACAGTAAACGAGAGCTAGAGAAATAAGCAAGGAAGTCTATATTTTTTGCAATTCTTACTATTTTATTTGAATCTAGATACAAGATGCAGATCAAAGCAAAACAATCACTATTGTTGGGAAGTTCCGGACTCACCGCTCCCTAAAAAAGTACACATGATAAACAAATAGAAAAGAAGTGAGACTGTCGATGTGTCTAGGGAAATCCAGTAGTGTTGGTCAGGGAAGACAAATAGCTGACCTTTTGGCTCTTTAACAAGATCAATTTCTAACAAGCACGTATTTGAAGTATATATCTGCATTGCCCTATATTTTTTCCCGTAGGGTCCATAGAGTTAAAATCAAACTGTATTGAATCACGTTCCAATTTTTCCTCATCCAAAATGCATAACATATTTCAAATTCACCATTTGTCTGAATCTACTTATAGAAAATGTCTCTACCTTCCTCTTTTACTTTGAGCGAAAAATCACTCATGCATTTAAGAAGAGAAATAATCTACTATGGAAAAGGTTTACGACGTGCAAAATGAAAAACAAAATATGAATTCATCTTTCTCATTGAGCTGTGAGCGTTATAGGTTCTTCTTTCTATGAATACAGCATAGGCAAATGTTTCAGCATATACCATACCGCAAGTCATATAACCTAGGTATCAAAGCCTCGAAATAGACAGAAGACAATAAGGATTAATGTCGAAGTAAATTTGTTTGACAAACCACCACAACAAAGAAGAAGAAAGCAAATAAATCCAGAGTAAAAGTCTGGGACCTTGAGTCCAATGAAACCCAAGATTTGGCTACACAAATTGACGACTTCCATCCATGAGAACAAAAAAGCATGCTTACAACTCAAGCAAGTACAAAGAAGAAAAAAATTGAATTGCAATTTGCTAGCACTTGGATTCCAGATCCCGAAAGCACAACATTCGACATCCATATCAACGGTAATTGGTAACAACCTGAGTTTCAATGACTACCTAAAATACAAAAATTAATCCCATTCCACATAATTACAGCATATTGGGGAAGCGTTGAGCAGCTCAATCGCGTATAACCAACGAACTGAGCAAAATCCAATTGGTCAAAAGATCAGCATAATCGCAATCGATCAGACCTCGTGAACCAAGCAGACTATACGCCCGATAAATCTAGACCGAATTCCCTTGAAACAAGCTGAATATAGCTCACACCAACCGCAAACAAGCGGAACTGAAAGAAATTTGACGAAATTGATACCTGGATTCTGTAAGACTACAATCCGCAACAAGCAGGAAATGAATTCTGAGTAATAGATCGAATCAGAGTATGTCGAAGTTGCACCAGAAATTGAGAATCAACGAACAGGGAGAAGAGAGAGAGGAACGAGGGTTTGAGGGAATGATGAGTGCAGGGCGTGCTGCCTACTAAGAATCACGGCAGCAAAAGCCCCACAGAGGAAAGACAGATAAAGAGAGACACAAGCACAAGTGATCTGTAAAAAACAGGATTAAGACCTACTTATCTTATATTTAGCAGAATTACAGCTGGATAGCACCTAAGAAATCTCATTTTATTATCTTGATGATGATTACGGTAGCCAAACGGTAACTTTTTGTATCACCTAATTACCTTCATAATTTTTAGTCTAATTTTTAATCTGACAAAAAAGAAAAATGAATAAAATCTAAAGAAAAAAATTAAAATAAATATATAAACTAAAAAAAAAAATTTACATCAAATGTATTCACTTATATCATAAGAAATCTAAATTACTTGTGAACAAAATGCTCTAATAGAAATATTGTAAGTATGTAAGAATCTACTTTTTTTTTTTTATAAATTACCATGATTTAAGACATATTAATAACTTTAATTTTTTAAATATAAGTTTTTATCTTAACATTATTTTTTGTAAATAGACCATTTTTTATTTAAAATAGTTATAAATCATATAGTCTAGGAACATTACTAAAAGATTAAACATTGAATAAGAACAATTTTTTATGGTTTTTATTACAAACGGTCTCGATGTAAATACAAAAATCTCTCATCCCAATATATATTTAAGGAAAAAACTCATATAGGTTATAAATTGTTGAAGACCTTTAAGCTTTATAACGCAATTCTCTTCCTCTCTACTAGGTTGGGTGATAGTGCATTGTATTTCCTTTTCGACGACCAACCTTGCTTGTTCGTGCTTTCAGTTCGTTGTGACACACATTTTTTCTCTCTAGCTGCCAACGATGATGGTTGTTTCAACTGAGCAATAAACCATGTTACATACATTTTGTCCACAACCCTATAACTACATCATGCTTCATACCATACAAAATATATCCGTTACAAGACTAAAAAACTATTCTCGTAATGTTACATTGGTACCAAACTCTTAAAAAACTTATTTATCATCACACTTGATTTTACATGATATGCGCTTTGGAGTTAATCTCTTGAGAATTTACCCCCAACTTGTTCGATGAAGTATCAAGCTATTAGCCACTAAAGTAGAAGCATAAGTCGTCGATTGCATACATAAGAGCAAGAATGAACGGAAACTCATGAGAACGAGAGTCGTATACATGTATAGAATATAATGGAAACCATTAGAACTCATTGTCATTTGCAAAATTAATTTTCGTCGGTATTTTTTTTTTTTTGTGTAAAATAGCCCTATTCAGAATTTTTTTATTGTTTATTGATAAACTAATATCAAATCTAGTATATAATATATAAATAATATACAAAAACAAAAATAAAAATTTTTTTATCCATATTTATGTACTTTTTTTTTTCGCTGATGATTCTTATTTTATATAAAAACTAATTATTAAATTTTAGTTAAATCACAATAGAACTTTTGTTTCTTTACTACAGCTGAAAGATAAACAAAGAGATAACAAAATTTTAAATTGAGAAAAACGAGAAAGCAAGAAAAATGCAAAACCTCCTGCGATCGCTTTCATTGGTCGGCTTGAATATGATTGCTTCCCACACAAATCTAGATAACAAGTAAATTTTGTTATTTGTACAAATCTTTGTCATCTCTATTTTGTTATTTTTGTTTATTCTTACTCAAGAAATCTATAGTCAAATTATATAGTCAAAATATATTTAAATTATCAATTTTAAATGGGTCAAATTAGGGCTAATTACGCCTTAAGGGTCATTACAAATATTATAAAAATGTTCAGCTCTTATTTAAAAAATTCTTATTTATTGTTGAACAAGCAAATTAAACTACATTTTCTACGGCCTGTTTTTCTTGTTTTTCTCTTACTTTATTCTCAATAGCACTATTAAGGAGAATACTCTTTGATAAGGGAGATAGGAAAGGAATTAAGGAAAATAATTAACTTTTGATTACGACTTTATGGTTGTTAGTGACTCTGTGGTACCGACTTTCGGTTTGCAAAGTAGACTGAAATAGGAAGACGGCAACCGGCCATTTTTCAGTTGCTTCTTTTACCTGCCATCATAAATTTGTTGTCAAAGCATATTACATTGTTTAACGGCGTATTTAACAAGGGATTTTTTTAAGAGGTAATTAGAATACCCGATCGGCCTTGCCGATCTACGTCCGGATCTACGTCCGGATCGGGTAGATACCCTCCCAATATCAGTTTTTTAACCACTTAAGGATTCTAACACCACATCATCTCACTAGACCAACTGAGTATTGATAACAAGAGATGTTTTCAGCATAGAGAGATTATGGGTCCATCAGGTGCATTAAACATGACTAAAAAATTTAAAAAACAAAACTCGTTCTTTTGCATAATTTTTAGTGTGGTAACAAAAAAAATTTCCTAAAAATAAATAATAATCTCATTCAAATAATACCGAATCGAGCCCAAATAATAAAATGGGAGGAAAAAGGTTATTTATCGATAAGTCGAGCATTGGTGAAAAGTTGTAAAAATAATTTAATAGATCGATATTTGTAAAATATAGTTAGTAAATTTGGCCAAAGTTATATAGTACAAGGTTGTGGAAACGGCATGGACTAGAATTTATGTAAGGGTAAATTGGCTAACTATTACTTCATTAAGAATAATGTAACGTAAACTCATTTAGTAAATATATTATAATTAACCGAATTCTTTCTTTATGGAAGTCACATACACAATGGACCGGAACCCAGCCTTACAACTCGGTCGATCCTTATTCGACCGGGATGTAATTATGGTTGAATGTTCAACCATTATATATTTTTGTAATTTGGTCCGAAACAAAATATTGTAGTCCAAGCCAGACCGCAATTTCCTGTCCGGTTTGAGTATACGGTTCAAACCAACCGCAACTCGGCCCTATACTCGCTTTTCTTATCAATATCGTAGGCTCTGTGATTGTGAGTTGTGACTGAGGTTTGTAATTGGAAGGCCCAAATGTTACTTTAAGCATGTGACAACTTCAACCACAGGCAGAAACGAGGGTAAAGAGACAACCGATCAATCGATCATCACCTGTAATCCCAAACTATGAACCCGAAATACATGATTACACAACAAAAATTGCCCAGGTCTCGATATACATTCAATTCTAACGCAATCATGAACAATTGATGATCAAATGAAAATTAACAGAAAATTTGAGAAGTTAAAGTGTACAAAATACAAGATAATCTACCATACTAAACACGTAAAACAACATGCATAAAAATAATATGCAAATATATATATCAGAATCTATAGTACGTGGCTACGTGCTAGCACGTATACTTGAAGAAGCTCGTTCATTCACAAACAAGACAGGAAAGACAGAAGTTCAAGTAAGTATTCACATGGTTGTGTTCCAAATCATTCAAAATCGAAACATTTTTCATTGAAATCTGATTACCACTACCTTTAGAAGTGTAGGAAGAATAACAATTAAGAAATCAGAATATGACATGTAATGTAACTATGAAGAAAAATCGATTATCACAAGCATTCTAAATTGATGGTCCATCCATATTGGGATGTGATCTGAATAAACTCTAGCCATAAAGATCAAAACAAGCTATCACTAATAATCTGTCACAAACTTTTGATCAACAAACATTATCAAAATCACCTTATAAAAAAATTCAGAGAGGTGCATGATTGACTCACTCAACATGCAGCTTGATTCGTCTAAGCCGACATAGACTTCATCTTCCTTATGCGCTTGATAGCTGGAGATTTGCTTTTACCAGCCTTCTTCTTTGAAGAACTACCCTTCTTCTTCTTCCTTGCCCCAATTGACATTTCCCTTACGGGTCCTGGGGGAACTCCCTTCTTGAGAGCACTTCCACGGGGTGTGACGGATGGTGGTATCCTCACACTCTGAGGTGGAAGAGGGTTTGCGGGATTCCAGACCAGATTATGCCTCATCGAGAACTTAACTTTCTTCCCACTCTTTTCTGCAGTCATTGCACTGTTCTCGTCTTCTGCATTTGGGTCACTTTTGCCGTTAGCCTTCTTCCCTCTCTTCCTCTTCTTGGAGACTTGGCCATTTGACTTCAATGTGGGTGAATCCAATGAACTGGAAACGCCCTGATCCAATCCAGATTCAGCTGCAATCATCTCAAATTGCTTCTGCAGATTCGACAATGTATCGCTACTGAGTTTAGGGGATTCAGGCTCATCATCATTGGTATTATCAACTGGTACATCTGCCATCTTGATTTCATGGCTCCCATCAACTCCATTCTCCATAGTTTTCTTCTTCCTCTTCTTGCTTTCCTTATCCTTTGATCCTCCCTTCTTTTTCTTCTTCTTTGACTTATCTGAAGACTCACTGCTAATAGGAGGAATTTCATCATCATGATCTTCATCCCCATCAACCTCGGGAAGTTTCAAATCAATCTCAGCTGCCTTCATCTCCTTCTCCAACTTCATAAACTCCTCATGTAAACTAAATAAGAACTTCCTATTACCCTGAACACAATCAGGAGACGAACCAAGCTCATAGAACCTCACAGAGAACTCCATAGCAAATGCAATCGTCCCAAATAACACCCTATCGTCCTTGGAATCAACCTCATCACCGGATTTCTTAGCTTCTAGCAATCCCTTCCCACACTTAACCAAATGACCAAACAAATCACTTTTCAATTTCGCCAATAAAACCCTATTATCCGTCCTCCCCATCACAGAAACAAACGGGCGAAACAGAACATTCAACACCTCCAACCTCAAAGGCAAGAATGGCTTAATCTCCTCGCAGAAAACCGAAACAGCATGATAACTAACACCATCCCCCAAACTCTTCTCCCCCTCCTGACAAACAAGCAACCTCTCCTCCAAAACATCCCAATACTTCTGAACAACATCCAAACTCCACCTACTCTTCTTCAACAGCTCAAACACATTCCTAAGAAAAACACGAATCATAAGGTAGAACTTATCTAACCTCAAGCGGTCAATCCCAGGCCATTCCCGGCGGAGAGTGAGGAGAAAGTGCGAGAAGTAAACAAGAGAGAAAGCAGGCGAAAGCGAAAGGATGAGAGAAGAAAGCCGATTGATTAGATTTGCTTGATTCACAGTCTTGTCGCTGTGCCAAACGCAGTAGAAGAGGCCTTTCCAGAGCTTCTTCACGTCATCTTCGGTCAGTGGAGGTTGAGGCTGTTGTTGTTGTTGAAGCCATGAAATTACGGCTTTTAGAGTTTTGGATCTGGTTGAGGCGCTGCATGCTGCTAGGGATTTAATTAGAGTTGTACCTGCCGTCGACGTCGCGGTCGCCGGAGGAGCTTCTTCGTCGGTAGCCATGGATGTGAGAGAGAGTGGGAGCGAGAGAGGCGGGGGGATTTGCGGAGTTTGAAAACCCTAGAGGGGAGGGGTGTAAAGAGACTGTGAGAAGAAAGAGGCAGCGGCGTAAATAAAAGGCGATCTCAAGTTCCCGGGCTCGGTCAGCTGGGATTTTTGTTTTTTTAATTTACCGCCACTCTTAAGTTTGTGTATTTTTTTTCGCTTTTATTTAAGGAATGTATTTAGCTTAAGTTCCTTTAAAAAAATATGAAGAAGATATATTTAGTACGAATTTACGAAGATTTAATCATGTTTTTTTAATTTTTAAATTAAAATAATAGTTCATATTTCATCAATAACCATTTATATTTTACAAATTTTGATTTAAAGTTGGTATGAATTTACTTGAAGTTTAATATGTAGCTCAACAAAACAGTTTATCTATATATAGATGTACTAAATCAATAATATAACTTAACGTTTTTTTAGTAAAAGGTTATATCTTTTAAAGGTTATATTTTGAATATGTTTATTTGTAAATTAAGAAAAAAATGTTGTTTAATTGAACTTAAAAAACATAATATATAATCTTCTTTAGGGTTATAATGTTATAGTTTAAATATGTTTTTCTATTATAAAAAATAATTCCAAAAAAATTACACAAATAAACATCAATACTTAAATTATATAATTAAACTCGTACAAAACCGGGAATTAGGGTTGGGTGTGGGACGGGATGAAACATGATTGAGTTCACCTTAGTTCTATCCTAGATGTTCAAGGCCACCGGGTCCTATCCCGGTTGGAAACGGTAGCAACAAAGTCACATTCCCTTTACTTTTGAATTTTGTAGTTAGATATAGATAATTGTTTTTTTTTTCTTCTTAAACACGATGCTCTAATTTTCTTTTTTTTTTTGACAATTATAAAAGATTTGAAAAGTTTGTAGTCGTGTTAAGAGACTAAAAAGATTTGAAAAAAGAAGAACTGAAATTTGTAATTTTAGGGCAAGTTGATCAGTAGTGTTTATGTGAAACAATTGAACAATGAATTAAGAGTATGACAATGGTTTATGTGCCAATATAAACCAAACAC
Organism: Fagopyrum esculentum; assembly: GCA_033239045.1. Lineage (NCBI taxonomy): Eukaryota > Viridiplantae > Streptophyta > Magnoliopsida > Caryophyllales > Polygonaceae > Fagopyrum > Fagopyrum esculentum. The sequence goes on along the minus strand of BSUD01000007.1, from coordinate 1,996,986 downwards.
CAAACCGTAACAATTAACAAACAATTTAATAGTAACAATTAACAAACAATTTAATATATTTGACAATTTAGATCAACATAATTTAATGTATTTAAATATATAAAGATGCTTTAGACTTGTTTCATTTGTTTATAATGTAAATTAACATTTTTAATATATAGTTGTGAAAAAACGACATATTGTAACAATTAACACACAACTTAATATATTTGTCGATTTAGATAGCGAAATAAAGAAATAGAGGTTTATATTCCGTCTTGGATACTTTTTGACTGAACGGGATTGCTATCTTGGCATGAAATTCGGCCAGGTCAGGACATGACTGAGATTTGCGTCCACCTCTACCAAAAAATAATCTATAACCCCACCTACAGCTAAACAAACCCTTAATATCTTTATTATTTTTTAATAAAATTTATTTTGTCCTTTTGAAAAATTGGGTGAATAACCCAATATTTGAGGTAGTTGTGAAAAATACACCATACATGAAAAATTGCAAAACGATAGCTTCGAATACGAGGTGAGTGATGAACATTGGCTTAAACACAATCGAGATGATATTTTGTATTTTGTTGAAATAATAAACATATCAAGCTATAACCGGTCGATATTGTTTATAAGTAGAAACAAGTTTTAAAATCTATGTCACGTGAGTATTGTAGTTTAAAGACAATTGGGAGATATATTGTACTGTAATAAGATCGTAATCAGTTCACGTTATCCATTATAATTTGTCGAGATGGTTATGAGGTAGCACCAAGTTTTAAAGACTATGACACGTGGCTATTGACGATAAAAAAAAATCTTGTATCTAGTAATATCTAGGATAATAATCACAATTCACCTCGTCCCCGAGGTTATTGTATGTAACTCTAAAAGTTTGAGTTATAATCCATAAGAACAATCAAAGTATGGGGAAATTATTTCATGCAAATTTTCTTTTTTTTTTGGCTATTATAATCGTCATGGCGTTTTGGTGTGGGACTCACTAATAATGTGCACATGTTTGCAAGCGAGTCTTTTGTTGTTTGCATGCAACTATGTAAATGTGTTGTTTCCAAATTGATATTTGGGATAACTGTGCACATTTCGTGTTTCGAAGTGTCGTTTTGGAATATATACTAATTGCATGCATAGTTGTTTTATGGAAATGTTTTTTGATGTCAGGTTGGGTGTTTTTATTATTTATTCGTGCTTCTTGTTACACCGTCGTATTTGTAAAGTTGTTGTCAAGCTAACCGATGAGACCCATTATATGATAAGTAGTCTAGTGACGTCTTGGGTTAATAAAAATTCGGGTCGTTACAACTATGAAGGTTGATGTGAGACTTGAGATCGCAGGTTTTGAGATCCGATTAAACTTTGAGTACAATCTCTAAAGTAAAAATGGAGATTGCGATAAAGAAAGGGACTCAAGTATATTGCGTGACTACAGCCGATACCAAGCTTGACAAACTCCGTTTCTTATCCGAACCCGTTTCCTTCAAGCTCATCTATTTCTCCTCTCCCAATTCTCAATTCCAGGTCCGTACTTTGTCAATGTTCTTTTTCAAGTGTTGAATTTTAGTTAGTTGTAACTCACCAATAAAATATGAACAAATATATACTTAAAACAATTTGAATAAACTGTAATTTAAAATTTCGTAAAAAAAATTCCAAAAGAAAGCCGTCGCTTAAAAGTTAAAACTAGGTTATCACTTAAATCCGTAGTTTCTATTCTAACCCTACTTGCCTTCGTATGATGGAAAATAGTTTCAATCTTTCAATAGTCTAAAAAATAATAATTTTTTTTTGATTACTTTAGAAAAAAAGTCCTTCTAACTACTTGATATCACTGTGAAATACTAATTTTATTTATTTATTTATTTATTTTTACAATAAAAAGCGGTTAGGATGACTATTTTTGTAAAAATAGTTCATCCTAAAACATCCTTTTGGATGAGAACGCAAAGTTCACTATTGAATATTATAGTAAACTTAAGCCATTAACCATTATTTTATAACATCAAATTGTTTTTTAACTGAAAATTTGAATTTATAGCCACGATTTCAAACAAATTCTTACACGAGTACCAAAAATATGCAAGTGGAGAATTATCTATGGTTAGGTGACACATTAGCATCACAATCTTAACTTATTGGCTTCTTTGTAAAGTCGTTGTATATAAACATATCTCAGTGGACCCAAAGAGATACACGTATGTACATATATTTTTTATTTTTTGTATACATATTTTTGACTATAAGTGTGGTGTATAAGGCTATAAGCTATGCAAAGAATGGAAAGAACCCTGAGAATCTTCTCTTCTGTTAAGCTGCAACTTCACGCATCCGCTGGCACACGCTTGTGGGAATCGCGGCGACGTCACATACGTCAAATTCATAATCAAACTTCAAAAGGTCAGAGGAAAGCAGCTCGGATCACGCACAAAATTCCCCAAATTCTTTGCTAATCAAGCAGGTAGGACATTGCCATCCGAATTTTAATTTGATCGTCCTTTCTCAACGCTGAAGTTCCTAAATTCTTCGAGAGTTTTTTTTTTGGTGTTTTTGTATCAGCTGGATCTTTGTCCAACTTTTTTCGATTCGTTATTTTCTTCTACTTGGAGTTTCGACTCGGTTATCGATTTATTTTTACTCACGGAATATGGTATGGAAAATTTTTTTTGGATTGATTTGGTTTGTCTTTGTGCTCTGTTCATGGTTTGGTGGTTAGATTTAGGGTTCATATGATTCACTGAGCCCCGATTCGTATCTTATTCTCAAATTCGTTATGTGCGCCTGTACATATTCCTGCATTGCTGTTGCCAATTATGATTTTAAGGAATAGTGATTTTATCTCCCATGTCTGGCTCTATTCGAAGCATTCATTTCATCGAGGAGAGGTACTCTTAGTGAATCACATCTATTTCTCATTTGTTTTTTTTATATCAGATTTCGATTTATGCAAAGCTAAACTAGTAATACCAATGTAAAAAGCCTATAGACAACTGCTAATTTACAGATTCATCTGTGGTATATACCTACTGAGCATGATCATCTGTTTTTGCTTCAAATTCCAGTTTAGCTGTGCTTACTGAAGCAAAATCTTTATCTACTTCTCATGCTTCACGTCTTTGTGATTAATCATAGAAGGAAACTTGTTTCACTTTAATTAACTCAAAGAGGTTTCTGTTGCAGTTTTGTTCAGTCTTTTTCGGTTGAGGCTAGAGGCCCTAGGGCATCTAGATGCAATTGTATAGAGGAGACATGGAATATGAAAGTAATCATTGGATGTGGGATGGAGCTTGTTATTATCCACATTTATTTGGTGGGGTCATGGTCACAGCAGCTTTGCTGGGATTATCGACGAGCTATTTTGGCCGAATAGGCGGACCTTATATCCCTTATTTGTTGCCCAACTTTGGTATTTTAAAAAAGAGGAAACGTGAGAAGAAGAAAGTTAGAGTTTACATGGATGGCTGCTTTGATTTAATGCATTATGGTCATGCAAATGCTTTGAGACAAGCAAAGGCTTTAGGTGATGAACTGGTAGTGGGAGTAGTCAGCGATGAAGAGATTTTGGCAAACAAGGGTCCTCCTGTTTTATCAATGGAGGAGAGGTACATATTGTTTCCTTATCTACCACCATATGTTCTCTTTTCACTAGAGAGATCACTAGGGAGATCTCTTTCAGTTGGGTGTGAACGTATTCATCTTTTACATATGCATCAGCAAAAATAAAACTCGTAAAATTTTAGCATATGACTTTGTAAAACTTGCTAGCTTTAGTGGTGCCTCTCATCGTCTCATGGTAATTGAAAGATGAAAGCACAAAAAGGATGCAATCTGGTCCTTCACTATTTGCGTTTTTTGTAGTGTACTGTTTCTACGAGCAACGTACACCAAACAGTTTGTGTTAGTGTAAGAATCTACACGAAACTATTTGTGTTATCAAATCAGTTCTGCAGCATGTTTTAGCCTCTTAAGAATTGTGTGTTGAAGAACACGTTCTAGGAAGTAGGAACCGAGTCTGGTACGTTGAATTTATTTAGTATAATATAGTAGCAGTCCGCTGATGGATGTGATGTCTAGTAAGAAAGGTCTACATGTTTTACAATCAGTTTCCCAATGCAATACGACATGTGCTTACTTCAATAGTTTTTCATGGGTTTCTATGTACGTTTCTCTCTGTCAAATTTAGCTTTTATAATAACAGTAGGCTTTCTATCGCAGGCTGTCACTTGTCAGTGGGTTGAAGTGGGTCGACGAAGTGATTGCTGACGCTCCTTATGCAATTACTGAGCAGTTCATGAAAAAGCTCTTCAATGAATACAGGATTGATTATATTATACACGGTGACGATCCTTGCCTTCTTCCTGATGGAACTGATGCTTATGCATTGGCTAAGAAAGCTGGCCGTTATAAGCAGATTAAACGCACAGAAGGTGTTTCTAGCACAGATATCGTAGGTATTATGTCTATCTTTGAATCTACTAACTTTCAAGTGTCAATTGATATTTACTTCTTTAGTGATTGATGGGAGTTTGACTCTGTATGTCACTGTGGTGTACATAGCTGTTGATATACCTGTTACTTGGTCATCGGCCGATGAATGTGAAAAATTATATTTGTTGATTGTCCTGTCCTTGTCTCTGTTTTGCCTTCCTTTGTAAATTTGATTGCTGTCAACCAATTCCTAGCATTTCTGTCCATAGATCTGGTGCTTTGTGACTGAGACATCTAACTCTTTTCTCACCACTGTTAGGGAGGATACTGTCAGCTTTTAAGAGTACCGGGGTATATGAAGCTAATAGTGATCCAACTTTACATGAGAAAAGCAGTGACCTTGGACCCATCAATCAAGATAAACAGCACATATGTGGCCATTTATCTCATTTTCTGCCTACCTCGAGAAGGATTGTGCAGTTTTCAAATGACAAGGTATTTTCCCACTCCTTGCTAATTTTATGATTTTGCTCTAAAATTTGTAATGTTTGGTATTTTTAGATTTCATAGAACTAACCTTGAGGATTTTAGTATTGTTGTATTGACAGTGGATTCATTAATTCACTGTTGAACCATTTGGAATATGAGCCTCTGTTGGAGGAGATTAACTTTCTAGACTTCATGTTTGGTATTTCACGAGGGAAGGTCTTAGCTTATTTTTGGGGCAAAGATCAGTTCACAACGTCCAGCACTAACCTTTTATGAAAAGTCAATGCGGAACCTCCACTCTAGTCTTCGGCTAGGCTGCATAAAATTTTTTGTTCTTCTTACATGGACTGCCGAGTGCTGGATGACTTGTCACTTAGTCACCAATTCTTCTATGTCATGCCGGCCACATGCTTGTCTCAACTGTTTTTTTTTACCAATTTAAGATTTCCTTTCAGTCAGTCAGTAAAAATGTTGAAGAACTGCAAGCAATATGTCTTATGACTTGTTATGAAATGAAGAAAATGGTCTCATTTATAAATTTCTGAAGGTTAACAAGCTTCCTACTTCTTTAAGTTATAAATTCCATTCTTCTCATATCTGTCTATGCCTTTGTTGAGGATAATTACATGTAAATAAGTAATATTCGATATATTAGTGCACATGAGAGTTTATTCTTGCAACCTGTTTATAACATAGACTTGCATAAGGGTGTTCTAGTTCTCGATGAAACTAATCTAGCGAGTTACAGCTGTTGGTTAGACTGTCAGAAGACACAAAAGGTGAGATGACAGGCTTCCTGTGAGAAATAATGTACTAATACGACCTTTTGAAGCTGGTCTCATAGATCTCAGGAAACCTGTGCTGTTCTCACTTCTCACAGTAAATTCCAACTGGCCCTGTTGTGGCATCTTCAAAAATGTTTAGTGAAGAACTCGTTTCTAGGAACTGATAAGAGTATCTGCAGTTATGTCTCGCAAACAAATTGGGCGAATTTTGGGAGTGAAATCAGTTCTGCAGCATGCTAATCTCTTTGGGGGAGGGGGAGTTTAGATATATTTTGGAGTTGGAAATATCGTCAACAATATCATTAATCTTTTAGTACACCTTGCTAGAGTGATTTATCTGAGATTGCTGGTCTCCAGTTAGGAATAGACCAAAGTTTTAACGGTATGACCTCGAGTTAGTTTGGACTGGGTGTAGTATGTATCTGCTCACAAGCATTACTAAGTTCATGCTTTTAGAAGTGAGGTTCATGGCCGGAGAAGCAAGCATGTCCACATATTTTTGACATAAGAGTCGTGACTCGTGAGCATCGCATTGCTTTGAACTTTGTGGACCACGCATTGCCATTTTTTACTAGAGTCAATCAAATGCGCAAACACGGTCCGTACCATGCTTATATTCTAACCGCAAGCTTAAACTAAGGAGTAGGGTTGAGATGGGCTTAACAGGTCGGGCTTTGTAAGTTGCATAAGCTTAATATTCTGAAGGTTCTCATGCCTATTACAGGCCTACATTTTTCCAAAGGCTCTCATGTCTATCACGATAGTAAAAGTTCATATATAATCATAGCGGAGTTTGCCCCTCCCCATCTATCATAATGGATAACTAGTGGAAAAAAAAAACGAATATATATATGTATTACTTATGGCTATTGTAGGGAGGCAATATGAGTTATTGTTTCTACGTAATCCATGCTTCTTTTACATTTAGGATTAAATCTTTTCTCTCTTTTCTTACCTCCCTTGTTGATAGGCACCTGGACCAAATGCACGTGTGGTTTACGTTGATGGAGCATTTGATCTGTTCCATGCTGGACATGTTGAGGTACCACGGGGTCTTCTTTTGCTATCTTAGATCAAATTTTTATGTTGGACCTCCCTTTATATATATTCAGCTATTTGTTTTTCGTTTGTTTCTGCATAATCTTGACTATTATATAAAGCTAAGGATTAAACCCTGAGGATAGATAGCTAACTTAGATAGATCATAGATATTAGTTATCTTGTCTATTGTAATTTCTTTTGGTATGAGTTAGATATTTTTCTCCAAGTGTCTTTTGGCCCTAAGCTGAAGTATAGTTTTCAGCTTGTTGTTTTGCATATTGACCGAATACTATTTTGCTTGCTTAGATCCTTAAAGCCGCAAGACAACTTGGTGACTTTCTTCTGGTTGGCATTTATCCAGACCAGATCATCAGGTAAATATTTATTTCTCCATTCTTATTGCTACATATTGGAAATATTACTGCCATGTTTTCATGCAAAGACAGTGATTTTTGCAAAGAACCTCTCATTACTCAAGTTATTTACAATTAATTCTCTAGAGAAAAAAATGGATCTTATATAATAATTGTAGAAGTTATGTTTTTTGTACTATCTTCATAGTTAGCTATCTATCCTCAGGGTTTAATCCTTAGATGGAAACATGGGTTGCAGATCTCTATATTTGGGAGGCCAACTTTGATTAAATTGTTCGTACCCTTTTGACTCTATTCAAGCTGTTTGAGATGATAGGACATATCCCAACCTTCAGTTTCACAATTGCAATATTTAGCGCTCACTTCTTCTTGATGGATGCGTAACATAGCTGTTGTCAAAGGGTATGAGAAGATTTTCATGAACACGGGGCTTTTTCGAAAGGCATATTTTTTACCCGTTCGGGAAAAAAAGTTGGCTAGGATGGGCCTGTGGATGTAACGCTATGGAGCTTTTACACGGATGTGTCTTTGTTGTTCGATAACCCGATTAGGGCATAGAAAAAACTGTACCTTAAGTTGTGTATTAACTATGTCACTCTGCAAATATGTAATTAATTTTTTGGTTTCATGCAGTAAAGTTAGAGGGGCTCAATTTCCACTGATGAATTTACACGAGCGTAGTCTCAGTGTATTGGCTTGCCGTTATGTGGATGAGATCATTATCGGTGCTCCTTGGGAGATTACAAAGGATATGGTCAGTAATCCTTGACTATTATGTTTAGTAATTAGTACTATTTTAATTTTTGAAAATGAGAGTACTTCATTTTTGAAACTATACAGTGTGTACCTCACTTGGGTTTTACAACGTCTCATCCAGCATTTTACTCTACTTCACCCCCTTTCCTCTCTTTTTCATATTCTGAGTTCTCTATCTCCTCTAGGATCTAACTCTAATCACAACTCAGTATGTTGGCTCATTACTATAGCAATGAAATACTACATCCTGTACTTTTTCTCGTCCATTCTTTTTCTAGCCGAGGCCTGACACTAGTGCTCACCATTATTATGGTTCTAGAAAACCAGATACATCTTTCCTTCTTCCCTCTTTTTGAAATGGTACGAGATTTGAGTTTTTACTTTTTGCTGCACCTCGTGAACTCCCTTCTGATTACTGATTATGCATTTAAATGAGATGTTTTGTCAGTAATTACATCATTTTCTCAATCTTTCAATGGAAACTAGAGTTACACGAACATTTAACTTTGAAATAAGCAAATTGCCATTCAATTTTCAGTGGAATGGAGATATAAAAAATTGAATCCTTGGTTAGCCATTTCTATGTTATGTTTCATTGTATAAAATGCTAGAGATGGTGGATCATACCTTGCAATTGTGATAGAGTATAAAATCGGGAAACTTGAACAAGAACAGATAAACAGATTATCTCTCAGAAGTAGAGAAAACATTAGGAACAGCCAACTGATGAGCCAAACACTCAAACTGGCCAATTCCACAAAAGTCCTCTTTACAGATAATTCATTCTATAGGCTAGTCCTCTTATTTATATTAAGAATTACAGTTACCTACACTGACAAATCTGTCGCAGGCCCGCAGCTCATAACTGGCTGTTCCTAATGTCCGACCCGTTTCTGATTCCAAACCCAACACTAACTGCTCATTCTTTCAAGCATAAAGTGCACTGAGTATTTGTGGCTCTAACATAATATGATTTTGATGTATGTAGATAACGACTTTCAATATCACTTTGGTTGTGCATGGAACCGTTGCAGAGTCCAGCCCATTATGTGACGTAAGTTGACCACATTAACATTGCAATGTCGGAAAATCATGTTTTCTTGATACAACCATCTACCTAATGCAGGGAAAGGCCGATCCATATGCAGTTCCCAAGAGCATGGGGATCTTCAAAATACTAGAGTCTCCAAAAAACACAACCACATCCGCCGTTGCTCGAAGAATCATGGCAAATCATGACGCGTACATGGTATGCAATAAAAATACAGATGCATCATTCTCTAGCTTAGATTTTAAACAAACCCATATTTTCACTTTGACCATCTCCCTAATTCTGCCATTTGGGTGCAAAATTAGTGTTCAGGTTAATAAAACTCAATTCCGCACACGGAGTGCGGAATAGAGATTGATTTCAATGGATTCTGCACGCGGAGTGCGGAATTGAAATTGTCTAACAGTGATTCCGCACATGAAGTGCAGAATAGAATTGCTCTCTCCTAAAATAAATCCAATTCCGCACTCAAAGTGTAGGAATTAGGTATTTTTTTAAAAATAATTGGCCAATATCACTAATTCGGCCTTTTAGCAATATTGTTCTATTAAGTAGGTTTATAACATAATCTTATTTAGTAATATACACCTAATAGAGTAATAGGGTAAGTCAATAGTGGTAGAAAATAGAGGGTACACAAAACAAAAAAAATAGAAAAGAGTCTATTCAGTCATTAAGTCAATAGTGGTAGAAAATAGAGGGTACACAAAACAAAAAAAATAGAAAAGAGTCTATTTGGTCAAATTCTTTCGATATAATATACATGGGCTTGTCCAACATGACCTTATCTAGTAGCCTTATTATGTTGCATATTCGTCTTAAACCTTAATCAAACGTACTTATGTGCAGAAGCGTAATCATAAGAAATTAGAAAGCGAGAAGAAGTACTATGCCGAGAAGGAATTCGTGCAGGGGGACTAAGATTTTTTACCCGAATCCCCGGTGTTGTTTATGCTTATGTGGTTACGTCTCTTTGTACCATACAGAGATACACCTAGTCATCGGAAACAATCAACTCGATAAATTTGTTAAGGATAGGGAAGGGAACGGGTTGACGACTAGTTGTTGCAGAACGAATCCAGAAACTAGCAGGGGTGCTTCTTTGTATTGTAAGTAGGCATTGTCCCAATTTCATGGCTCTGTATCCTTTTGTGAGTGTATTGGAGCCCAGGCCAAATAGTTTTTTTTTTCTTTTTCTTTTCCTTTTCCCTCTTCATTTTAAAGCTGAAGCTTTGTAGAATGGTGAACTAGGTGATTTTTTTAAATTTTTTAAAAGGAATTCGATAAAATAGACATGTTTATTGTTGTAACTTTTATACGTTATATCTCAATTCTTTTCGGAATATGTTTAGTTTTTGGTTTAGGGGAGGAACTATCGCGGTATACCGAGATTGTTTATGAAATTATTGTGTTAATTTTCAGTTTTTTTTCAAAGTCTATGCATAATTATAAAAGAAAGAGTTTGGTCAAATATGTCATTTTTTATTTCATTTGTTTATCTCTTTCACTTTTATCAATTTTATTAAATTGAAGTTGAAAGGTAACAAGTTTGATCAGAGTACATCTACTAAACATATTTATACCATGAACTTGATTACTAGGTTGAAATTTCAGAAAAGCTTATTTAGCTATTTTGACCGTTACTCTAAAATTTATGAAACTTGTGGGATATTAGAAATCAATCCCGAAATTACGTTAATTAACCTAAGTAATAAAAGAAATAAAATAAAAGGAAAAAATACTATAGAGAGTAGGAAATAAAGACAGACAATAAGAGTTTGCAATATAATAATAATTGGGTAAGAAATATAATTACGATAATGGACATATTCATATTAAATTTCAAATCGTGTGTGGATGACAAAGAAACTTTTATTGAAAGGTATATACCAAAGACTTTGATAATAGTAGATATCTTATATTATGATTATCAGTTCATTTTTTATATTATATGAATAAAATATGTGCGTGACATGAGGGAAAATGTGGTATAACTTTGCCCACTTGTATAATCTTCAAATTAGATGCTACCACTATGATATAGACACTAAGGGCCCGTTTGGTTTTAACTCCGGAATCGGAAACGGAATGGAAACGAATCTAGTCTATATGTATGTCCTTGCTCATGAAAGCTTTTAGAATCATTCCTTGTTGTTTGAAGTAATTGGAGTAGAGTTTGATTACTTTTGATACCCTATAGGGTAACAAAATGTAGGAAAGGAAGTGTACTTTGCACTAAATCACAAGGAATGATTCCATAAAATTTTATGAATAAGGATACACATATGGACTAAATTCGTTTCCATTCCGTTTTCATTACCGGAGTTGGAACCAAACGGGCCCTAAGTTGCTTAGTTGTATACTTGTATGTGCTCATGTATATGATAAATCACCTATAAATGATGCCTTCTGTGGATATACGACTGAACTTTCGTACTAGTTTATATTAGTTTTGAAATAAAAAATTTATCTTTTGGTAATAAAAAATTTATCTTTTGGTCTTTGACTCCTATGTTGGAGATAATAAAGTCCCACGTCGAAAGATGGGGACACTCCGAGCCTAGTATATAAGTTCGGTGAGCAACTCTTCCTATTGTCAATTGGACTTTGATTTGGATTTGTCAGATCGAGTTATTAAATTAGATAAACCGAATCGAGCCGAATCGATTCAATCGAATACTTTGATGGCTTTGTTCTTCCGGTATCTCAATCCGAGTGTGTAAAGCATTAGCGCAGTGCTGCTGTTGTGGGCCGAGGCAATCCAAAGGGACAGCATTTGTTGGCTAGGGTCATTAAGCACGAAGAGTTAGGCCATTAGTCTTTTGTCACTAAAACGTATCTCATATAGAATTGATGAATTCGAATGTGTTTTTTAGTCGGAATTTGGATAAATAACATATTATTGTAAATAACTTTTGTGGTTGTTATCCTTAAATAAATTTATAATAAATATGCTATATATTCAAGAAATTTTTGAAATTTTTGTACAAGAATATATACAAGTGATCTTTTACGAAAAAGCAAGATTATTGATCGAATGTTACTTTTTCTTATATCCGTCCCGAAACCAAATGACGCGGAGGGCACACGTCCGGTGAACCGCACATACAAGCACACAAGGTTCCATCCTAAAACCAATTGACAATAGGAGGAGTAGCCCGAATGCTTATATGATAGGTTCACTTGATTGCGTGTTATCGATGTGGGACTTTTTCCCTACATCTCAACATCGAACAAAAATGGCTAAATTTTATAAAATTTAACATTAATAAAAATACAAATACAACAAGATAATCAACAAAATTTGATTATTTGTTGGGAGTAGCAGTGTAACTGAATTAGTTAGAAACACTGTATACATACAAACATCACATGCAATAACAAGCAAACAAGCATTCCGTCATAATTCTATCTTGTTTCACATTTGCTCTCTCTTTCTCCTACAAACTTCAACGGGGTATCGTAGGATGTCTGATTCGGGTCCGATTTCCCGACTTCGGAGATTAGCTAAAAGAGAATGAGATGTGAAACACGTTGAAAAAAAAAATTTGTGGGCGAGCTAAAAAAGAGATTGAGATGCTCTGATACTGCGTTAACTTTTCTTATATATCCGTCCCGAGACCAAATGATGTGAATTGCAAACGTCCAGTGAACCACATATACAAGTGCACAGAGTTCTATCCAAAAACCAATTGACAATAAGATGAAATATTATTCTCACATTATGGTGTAACATTGTTGATAAAAAAAAATATCGATTGAATTATATTTTTTTATACCCAAAGTCAAATTTAACCACTTTCTTTCTCAATAAAGCCCCACAAGTCTCAAGTGCTTGCTCCACTAAAATCAACTTTTTTTTGTGGAACACTCAAATCAAGTTAAAAGACTCGAGAGTTTTTGTTTGGGAAACGAATTAAGGGCCCGTTTGGTTTTAACTTCGGAATCGGAAACGGAATGGAAACGAATTTAGTCCATATGTATACCATTGTTCATAAAAGTTTGTAGAATCATTCCTTGTGGTTTGAAGGAATTGGAGTAGAATTTGATTACTTTTGATATTCTATAGGGTAACAAAATGTGAGGAAATAAGTGCATTTTGCATTAATCCTAGGGGTGTTCATTCCCGGATATCCGATCCGTTCGGATATCCGAAATCGGATATCCGGGAATTTTTTTGAGTGAAAACGGTATCCGGATCCGATCCGTAAGTTACCGGATATCCGATCCGAGAAGAATAAACGGATCGGATATCCGACAGCGGATATCCGAGTGATCCGGAAAAAAAACTGCATTCGTAATTTACAGATGCTGTTTACAGCAAATCAGCACCATGAATCAGTAAATCAACACAATAAATCAGACTAGATTGAAGTGGTATGAGTAACAACAAATCAGCACAAAACTTTGTAACAGCAAATCAACACCATGAATAAGTAACATTCAGATTGAATTTTACAATGTATAAACAATAAACTACTAACAACAAATCAGAGAGATTGAGGGTTGAAGCCTGCAGGTCGGGACTGTGACAGAGTTGCAGCAAATCGGCACAACAAAGGAGACAAAGGCGAAGGACGGGAGAGTATAAGAGAGGGGTTGAGCGTCTACAGTGTAGGTCGAGGCACATAGCGTCTACAGGTCGAGGGCTGAGCATTTGTAGGTCGAAGACGAGGAGCTGAGCGCCTAAGCCGATGAAGGCGATACTGCGAGAGAGGTTGCGACTTGCGAGAGACGGATGGTCGGAGTCGTTGGAGACTCGGAGCCGATGCAAGCGAGAGAGGGCCGAGAGGTTGAGAGATTGTCGCCGTCACCTGCTTAGAGAGTTAGGAATAGAGAATTAGAGAGTCACTGTGGGATTCGTGGCTTGTTTGAGTGTCGGCTGCAAAAAAATTAGGGTTTCTGTATAAAATAATTGCAAAAAAAAGTTGGCGAGGAGAGACTCGAACATTAGACCATCAGGAAAAACGAATGAATCTGGCACTCCCTCTCACCAACTCAGCCAGTTCAACATTTGTAATACAACTCAATTAATGTTAAATATATAATCGGATAACGGATATCCGGGTATATAAAAAATAAGATTCGTATCCGATCCGCATATCCGAAAATTTTCCCGGATCGGAGCGGATACAGATACCTTTCCATCGGATCGAGTAATTGTCGGATATCCTTAAGTCGGATTCTCGGATTATTGGCGGATCGGATAATTTCTGAACACCCCTAATTAATCCACAAGGAATGATTCCACAAAATTTCATGAATAAGGATATACATATGGACTAAATTCGTTTCCATTCCGTTTTCGTTTCCGGAGTTGGAACCAAACGGGCCCTAAGTTCATTTGTTTGAACTTGGATCGAAATCCAACGGTTCATAAACGAGTCAAAATTTAAGGTTTATTATTGTTTTTTAAGAGTTTGTTGCGCATTTTTTCTTCGTGTACTTCATTTACGTCTTTAATACTTTTTTCAATCATTTTGGTTTTATATTTATTCTTTTTTTTTTTTGACGGTTTTATTGTCTGTTTAATACGTTGATGCATGTCTAGTGTATCAACCCCTTTTAATTATAAAAAGCCCCAAAAATGCCTAAAACAGTTGTACTTCTCTAGCTTTCTTTTGAACAAACATCATAGTTTCCATCTCAACATCCACACTTTAGTCTTACAAAGCTTGTGCAATCATCTTTCCATGGCAAGCCTTGTTCAATTCTTCTTCACATATGTCAATCCCTTCTGGCTCAACCTCTCCTACTTCCTCACCACATCCTTGATCGGATTCTTGGCCTTGAAAGTGACCAATACGAGAAGTTCCGTCTCCTCGAGCCTTAATAACATCGACATCTTCTTCACCTCAGTCTCGGCCTCTACAGTCTCAAGTATGTCCGTCGTTGAGATGGAGGTTTTTTCGACATCTCAACTTATGATCATGACGGTTTTAATGTTTCTTGGAGGTGAGGTTTTCGGTTCCATGCTAGCACTTCTACTTAGAAGACAATCAAAATCATCCTTAGATGATTTTGATCAACTTGAACTTGCTAACATCAATGATATTAGTCATTTCCCTAAGAGTTGTAACCCTAATAACCTTAAATCCAAATCCATACGTACTCTAACATATGTTATCTTAGGATACCTCATAACAACTCATCTCCTAGGGTTTTCTTTGGCATCTCTATACATAACCCTAACTCCAAGCGCGACGAATACACTAAAAAACAAACAACTTAACCTAGTAGTCTTTTCGGTTTTCCTAATCGTATCCACGTTTACAAACTGTGGATACGTGCCAACGAACGAGAACATGATCTCCTTTAGGAAAAATCCGGGTTTACTATTGATTGTGTTTCCGCAAATCCTTCTAGGAAACACACTATTTCCGTGTTGTCTTCGATTCGTAATATGGGTATTGAAGAAGATACACAAACGTGAGGAGTATGCATATATTTTGAACAACCACAAGAAATTAGGGTTTTCCCATTTGTTTTCCACGTTCAATACTTGCATGTTGGCAGCTACTTCCCTAGGGTTTGTAGTATTGCAGTTTGTGCTCTTTTGTGCTATGGAATGGAACTCGTCCGGACTCGAAGGCTTAAACTCGTTCGAGAAACTCGTTGGGTCTCTCTTTCAAGCCGCGAATGCAAGACATAGCGGAGAATCCATTGTAGATTTGTCGACTGTTTCAACCGCCATCATCGTCCTCTTCGTCGTCATGATGTGAGTAACTTTTTCTCTAAGTTTATTTGTGATCACTTTTTTTTTATTATTTAATTAATACAATAAAATGCTAAATGAGCAAAATTTACAAAATATAGTACTTAAGATGAACTAAAAAAGTTGGAAAATGATGCTTTTGCTAATGTAAGCCTAGATATGCAAGAGTATAGTAGTATGTATCTTGAGATATCCCAAATTTTAATAGCTCATATATTTAGGATGATGGTGTTGGGACTAGCCAAAGGTGATTTTAACTAATTAGAGTTGAGTAAGATTCAAAAATAAAACTTTTATATTTTGGTTGATAGACGTACCGTGACAAAAATTCTAATAATCACCACAACTACGTACTTCGCGTACGTAGTTGATAGGGTCCCCAACTACGCATATGTATCAACTACGCATATGTATCAACTACGCTCCCCATATGCGTAGTTGAGGATCTTATCAACTACGCACGCGAAGTGCGTAGTTATGGTCACTCCTAGAGATTTTCGCCGGTACATTTAGAAATCACGTTTTTTATCATAAAATTTTCCACAAACTACTCATGTACGAGAGGTTCTTCCAGTACAAAAATGTCGAAAATGAATTAATTAGACGTTTATAAAATATAAATTTTAAAAAGGTTAACAGGGTTCATGTTTCACTAATATTATATTCATTATCTCGTAAACTTTAATGAATTAATATAAAAAAATTTAAAAAAATTCTATCATTTTAGGGTTTTTTTTTATAATTAACTGTTCATATTATGTGTTTTACATTTTCACTCCCAAATTTTAGAGTTTTAAAAGGTGATGTTATATAATCTTTTGAGTAAAAAAGAATAATTTATCTCAGTTGATGATTGATCACATTCGCTATGTTGTAATTACACGTTTAATTTTACTGATTTTTCGAGATTAGAAAAAACAAAGGTGAAATGAAGAATAAGTTCTGGTTCTGAAACGAGAAAGAAAACTCCACAAAAACGCATCGTATCAGTTAAGAGATTCGATGGAACGATGCAACTGCAGCAGATTCTATTATTTCATGTTCTTTTTTGGTGGAATTATCTCCTGTATAAGAGCACATCGATGATCAATCTTCATTAACACAAGAATCCTTTTACTTTAACTGCATTAGGATAAGATTCTAAATATAACCACATATTTATGCAGAATATATTGTCGATTTGTCTCTTAAAAGTATTTGTGAAACTTAAATAAAATCATTGTAATAATCAGGGACGAATCTAGGATCAAAGTTTGGATAGACTAGATGTATATATAGTTTCGAGTTTTTCTCATCCGCCGTCGTGTATATAGGGTTGAAAATTAGTGTTCAATATTTATTACTATATTAAAATTAGTTATAAAATAGTTTATACTTTAAAATCAAAGTCATTATCATATAATATATAATTATGATATTTTTAAAAAATTATATAAAAGAGAAACTAATTATAAAATTTTAATTGAAATAAATTTATTTGTTATAAATTATAACAAATATTTTTAAACGAAATATTAATGATGTATTATAGTGATTCAATAAATTACCTTCAATTAGAGAGAACTTGAAAAAAAGAGTATAATATACTTTTATCTTAAAAATAATAAAAAATTATTATTATATAATTACTTTAAATACTTCATATATATTTGAACATGGTGATAATTAGTAAAGAAAAATGGTGATAATTAGTAACATTTTCTTGTTTGTTTATTGTAAGATAAGTTCAATTAAAATTATCAAAACAATCGTAATTGTAAAAATATCAAGCGTAAAAAAAAAATTTTAAGACCTCAACATAATAAAAATATTAAAAATATATCGT
Source organism: Fagopyrum esculentum (assembly GCA_033239045.1). Lineage (NCBI taxonomy): Eukaryota > Viridiplantae > Streptophyta > Magnoliopsida > Caryophyllales > Polygonaceae > Fagopyrum > Fagopyrum esculentum. The sequence continues at coordinate 1,979,522 of BSUD01000007.1, read as the reverse complement.
TAAGATAAATATATTTTAATAACAAAATATTAATTCATATATAAAATTCATCAATAATATTGTACAAAACATGTCACTATTAACAAAAACTGATATTGGGATGTGGTGCTAGACTCTTAAGTGGTTAGTCTGGAGATTCGAGTTCGAATTCTCCCGACAACATGTATGAAAAAACTGATATTGGGAGGGTATCCTCAACAATGGGCCACGATTTACTACCCAATCCGGACGTAGATCAACAAAGCCGATCGAACCGGGTGACCTAAGTACCTCTTAAAAAAAAACTATATTTTTCTATATTTTTCTTGTTTTATTAAAAGAACACAATTCAACTACTTATATAAGTTATATGTATAATTGTGGAACTCAAATGATAGGTATCTTCCACCCTACACCATGTTTATTCCTACTTGGAAGAGCCAAGAGAAGAGATTGACAATGGAGGATAAGGAAGATAAGAATGTAGCCACAAATTTGAAAAGGAAAAGCAAAGTATTGGAGCTGATGAACATGATATTCTCTCCACTCTTCGTCCTGTTCATCTTCACATTCTTCATTTGCATCACCGAGAGAGAAAGCCTAAGAGATGATCCTCTCAACTTCAACGTCCTCAACATCGTTGTTGAAGTTGTAAGGTAATGATTTTTCCTCTTCGAAAATCATATACTAATTAACTTTCTTCATAGTAGACTCGTTAGTTGAATAGGGTAAAAACCCTAAAATGTAACACATATTGCATTTAGTTAGGTAATCGACGAGTCCGTTAGTTGCGTACGTTTATGGGTTACGATTCTTATATCCGGTTGGTTTTTCTAGAAACTTGTCGGGCCAAAATGTGTGTTAGGTTCGAACCCGATAACTACATAATTAAGTTCAATGAGGGTTTCATCTTATAAACAATTGTAATAGAAAGAGTAGTCTACCGACGTGCTTATATATAACGTTGAGTACATTTCATTCTTCGCGTGTCCACTTAGATGTAACCACTAGGCTCGGTTGACATTTGAAGTCATGTCTTAAAGTTGGGTAACTCAATTGAGTGAGACAATGTTTTTCAGGTTCACAATCAATGTCTTATCGTTTGTATGTGTAGTAAACTTTTGCATGTGCCTGCAGCTCGTATGGAAACGTGGGGTATTCGATGGGCTATAGCTGCAAGCGAAGGCTTAAGCTCGAGGAGAGTTGCGAGGATATGTGGTATGGGTTTTCGGGGCGATGGAGCAACCAAGGAAAGCTAGTTCTGATAATGGTGATGTTCTACGGACGACTAAAGAAGTTCAATCTACAAGGGGGACAATTTTGGCACCTAACGTAACGTACTCTTTTTCAAGAAGAAGAAATTGTATTATTTCATGTACCCTTATGTTTCTATAAGCTTAGTATATTGTTTATATATCCCTTGAATTGGAGGACGAAGAGTTAAAAACACGTGTTAATGTAGTCTGAGAGTTTTAGTAAACAAATTCGCAAGCCGAAAAGATAAATTAATGTGAAGTGGCCGTTAAATGTTGAGCAACTTTAATTAATGTAACGGTTTATGAACAATAATATTAATGATAATAGGCATGGCTCAATATCTCCTCAAAGATTTGACGAGGAGTTGTTTTTTTTCACTTTATATGGTTAGGGTTTCACTTTCAAGTATAACTAAGAACAAATTATATAAGGGATAGATTTTGCGAAATTTCAAAAGATTAAATATACGTACGGGCAGATTTTGTCACACGTTCAAGCATGTATATTTGTAAGGTTTGAGTCCAATACATAAACTTAGAAAACTAGTTCATCGAACTTGTATACTAACATATGAGTCTATTTATTATCGGGTCATGCCAACATTCTTCAAAGCATGGAAGCAAGAGACACCATACGAAACTTACTAGACTTATGTGTTGAACTTGGATCTAACGTGCATATGCGCACTTATGTACATGATCCCTGCTCTACGGTCCATCTGTGTCGGAATTTAACATGGTATCAATACGGTCAACCTCTTATCGGCCCGCAATCCTACCATATCGGCAAATGTCAACTAAGTGTACGTGGCCCCTGATTGCACTTGTGGGGTATGTGTTGAGCTTGAACCTGAAGCACATCTGCACACGATCTCGCTACGGTCCGTCTATGTCGGACTTAACACACTCCATGAGAAATGTACAACAACCTTTCAATTTCTAAATACTAATTTCATAAGATCAATTCAATCCACCTAAATTTTTGTACCTGATTTTGTCTTGTCTTTGAAAACATCTCTTTCAAACCCAGCCTAAAAATAAGCAAAAGTTAGATTCCAACCACAAATCTGCAAGTAAAAGGTGAGTAAAAAAAGGGTATTTTGACCACGAAATTAACTCCAAAACTTACCAATTTGGTCATTCTTAGCAAGGTAATAACGTTCACTTATTCTCCTATATATCTATCCATTGACAAACTACTGAATACAGAAGCAAAACGCTAAAAAATTAATAAGTAAAATAATTCTGAAAAACCTCAATAATGAGTGATACGAAGAAATATGCCCAAGAGGGCATGATCTTGTCATTTTTACTTGTTTTGGTTTATTTGCCTTTCACTTTGGCCAGTCCAGAGATTCCTGCTGATGCATCTCAGATTGATGCCTGGTTTTCAAAGACGATCACCTCTCTTGAGTAAGTCTCTCTCTATCGCTCTCTAGATACGTTTGATGGACGAATCTAGACTCGAGTCCTAAACCTAAATCTAAACCGGGGCAAATCAAACCGATGGTTTAAGTTTGGTAGGCGGTTTATAAAAAAAAAAGGGAACTGAACCAAACCGGCCAGTTTGGTCCACTTTTTTTTTAAAAAAAAAAATTAACCAAACTGCCGTAAACCGGGGATTGCCGGTTTGGCCAAACCTGCAAACCTAAACCGCCAGTTTGGGAACCGCCGGCTTGGCGGTTTAATCCAAACCGTACCCATGTCTAGATGAATCTAGTATATAAGTTTGATGAACGAGCTTCTTTCTTTTTTTTTTTTTTCTTTTCTGACCAACTGTTTTAGATGAAATTTACTAAATCTATGAGTTTGAGTTTGGATCTAATATGCACGTACACTAAACCGTTTTCTCATGTTATTCTATATAGTGAGTTTTTAGTATGTATTAATGGGCTTTCAGACATGATCGTTAAGAGTCACTTGGGGGCATGCAGAGAAATTTACATTGATTATAAACAAACGAGTCTAATATACAAGGCTAATTGGACTACTACTCTTCTAATCAATTGATTTTAGAATGTAATTCACCGGGTTGATGTCTAAACCAACAATATATTAGCCCACTAGGGTTGTTCCACGAGTAGATCGTTTATATTAACATGGGTTAAAATGAGCCTAAATGAGCATATATTAACATTGATTAAAATTTATTCTTTGCTAGTTTGAAAACAAGTTGGGTATGAGTGTGTCAAAGTTCGGCTAGTTCTACTCAAATAACAATAAGTTGTTATATGAGTAATGCTACTCGAGCTCAGCTCATTAAAAGATCGGTTCGAACTTGTTCACTTTGTAAACGAGGCGAATATGATCATATTTTAAGATTGATTAAAAACTTAGATTCGATTTGATCTCGACTCGTTTATAAATGAATGAACGTAAACATGTAAAAACCCATCCTATATTGTAAATATAATGGATAAAAGTTATTATGTGTATTTCTTACTTAAGTTTATACAATTTCAGTTCTAGAAAGTCAGCCCTAGACCCTAACTTGGTTACCGCAGAGGCCTCTCCGGTGCTTATAAAGGTAAGACAAGATGGAAGTGGACAGTTTAAAACCGTGCAAGACGCCGTAAACAGCGTACAATCCGACAACATCGTACGTACGATAATCGATATTGGACCAGGTGAATACAAGGAGAAGATTCAGGTTGAACGATTCAAGCCCTATGTTACCTTCATAGGTGATGCGACTAACAAGCCCATTTTGGCGTTCGATGGTAATGCCGCTAAGTATGGTACCGTTGACAGTGCTAGTGTCATCATCGAGTCCGATTACTTCGTCGCCTATAACATCATCTTCAAGGTACGATGATACCAATTGATTAAACATAGGGTTGTGCAAACGGTTTGGACGAAATGTCTAGACTGATTTTGCATAAAAACGGACTATGGACCGGACCAGTTCAATATGGTACGGTCCATGTATGAAACCGTTTCATGATTTTGTTTTGATGTGATAGATGATTTAAACGTGGTTCGGTCATGTCCAAAATACATTTGGACGGCAGAGCTGTTATTCGAGCTAAGTTTTGACATGCTCGTATTTAGCTCGGTAAAACTATAAGTGAGCTTAAAATTGCATGTAGGGTAGTGCAATAGGTTTTGATTGAAATGTTTAGACCGAGTTTGCATAAGGTGGACTATGTATCGGACCGGTCCGATATGGTACCATCCATGTATGAAACTGTTTTTTTTTTGTTTTTTCAAAAGGGATAGGTGATTTAAATGTTCGGTTATGTCCGAAAGACATATCGGATTGTAGGGTTGTTATTCGAGCCAAGCTTTGACATGTTGATGTGTAGCCTGTTTATAAGCGGGTTAGCAAATATGTTTATACTCGACTCATTTAGAAAGTGAATGAGTTTGAGTCGAGCTTTTTCAAAACAACTCCCAAGCTCAAGTAGTTCGACTCTAATAGCCCTATAGCTAAGTTAATGAATGTTATCTTTGTTGATTTGAGCCAAACGAGTTACGTGTGCAACTTGTTTACCAACAAATCAAGTTCAACTAGCTCGGCTCAAATAACAGTCCTACCGTACTAGACCGGTGTGTGGACTGAGCAATTTTCGGTTTGGTCCGGTCTTCGATCCAACCAATTCGGTCCACAATCAGTCCGATCCGGACCTATTTTTGTAAAAAAATTAATAAAATAGACCGGAAATATTTTGTAGATACTGTTCTGGTCCGGTCCGGTCCAAGTCCGGGCCTATAATTTTGTAAATATCACAAGTTAATAATTCGGTCCATTTCCAGTCTGCATTGTTCCGGTCCAGGTCTGGACCTATATATGAGCAGTCATAGGTGCGAGTCATGCACCATAATATTACGAATAAGGACCGGACCACTATACAAAACGGGCTAAATGTGTGTTTCCGGTCCAGAACTGCACAACCCTAGATTCACGACGTAACGGATAACCGCATTTGAATCGAACTTGTTTAACTCTCATTGATCATCGAGATGATTTGATGCAGAATTCTGCTCCAAGGCCAGATGGGAAGGCAAAAGGAGCCCAAGCTTTGGCTTTAAGAATATCAGGAGCAAAGGCGACATTCTACAATTGTAGATTATTAGGGTTCCAAGACACCCTTTGTGATGACGCTGGGAAACATCTATTCAAAGATTGTTACATTGAAGGAACTGTGGATTTCATCTTTGGAGATGCAACATCTATGTATTTGGTAACTATCAAAATCCTCTTCATTGCTATTTTATTTGGATGCTACTAATAAGTCGTGTTAGATCCGATTAGACCTAAATCGCTAAACTAACAGTTTAGTTTTGATGCTTTATATTTAGTTTTAGGAAAGAAAAAAATATAAGCCGGTTAAACTGCCAGTTTTGTTAGTTTTTTTTCTTCTAATAAACCTATGTTAAACCGTGATTTTCTGGTTTGGGTCTAGACCCAAAGTTTGGGTTTAGGTTTACGACCAAGACTACTAATAACTATGGTCGATGGTGTGTAACGACAATATTTTGGAGATAATAACGTTAAATAATTAATAATTCATTTTTAGAAAAAAGGTAAAATTTGGTCAAATTTTATTCCAATAATCTACAATTTTAATTTTATCCTCAGAATAGTGCAGTTAACCTGAAATATTAAGGTTTTAAACAATTATTTATATTTAATGTCTCTAAATATGAAATATAAAAAATTTAAGCCAATAATTTGTCCAACAAAAACCCTATAAAAAATTTAATGTAAAAAAGGCCCATAATGCCAAAAATTGTCCGTTGTATATTTTTAGTGGTTCTAGTATTTTAAAATTATAGTATTAAACGATATTTTAGTAGAAATTACACTAAAATAATTAAGAGTTGTTTGTTGAAGTAGATTTTTTTTTGTCTAATGTAGCGTCAATCAGACTTTTCTTTGTTTATCAGAAGATAAGCGGTCACAATTTACATTAAAATGTCTAAGTTTGTATCAATTATATAAAGATCTTATTAGATCAATCTTCTCAATAAAATTAATTGAAAATTTTTTTATAAAAAATTTCAAATTAGAATGTATAAGTTTTCCATTTTCTTCTTTGAAAAAACTTAATAAAATGAATAACACTATTTGCCAAATAAAAACTTAAATAACTCACTGATGTTAGACAATAATAAAATCGAATACATAATTATAATTATAAGATCATTCCATACCGAAGGTGAATTCCTATGTATTATTCGGTGTCATAAAGCTAAGAAGGTATATAACTATACAAATTGATTGACACAGAACTGCGAGGTTCATGTTATTGAAGGCGATGCTGTGGCGATCATCACAGCGCAAGCGAGGAAGAACGAGCAAGATCACGGAACCTATGTGTTCGTACACGGAAAGGTAACCGGAACAGGAGGCATAGCCGTCCTCGGACGATCTTGGATGCCCGCAGCGAAGGTGGTGTACTTGTACACAACTTTAAGTGACGCTATTTCGCCAGCCGGGTGGTCCGATAACAATCAACCAGATACACAAAAGTAAGTGTGCTTCTACCTACAAAATGTATGTTTTCAATACATAGTGTTAAATACCTATACGTACTACAATCTCATGCATGTTATGAACGTACAAAATGTATATTTAGGATAAAATCTATGAGTTTGGATTGTTAGTAAAAATGACATCCGTCTTGATTTGATTGACGGATCTCTGATCTCAAGGCTTGTGTTAAGTGTCAATTAAGGCAAATTAGTTGCACTCGTAGAGAGTGTTGATATATTGGGATAAGTTAATATGTTATAGCATACCGGTTATTTTTTGAGATTGAATCGTTCGACTCGGTCATAGTTTTAGAGAAAGGAATAGGATAGTAGTTTGCTTCTAGATGATTTTCGAGGGGCTAGCCTCCTACGGATGTCTCGTTTGTGATTTGATTTTTTATTATGGGATTTCCTCCTCGTTTCAAAAAAGAAGAAATGTACCGATCACTTTTTCTAAATATTGTCAATTGATTAATTTTAAAATGAAACTCAGTCGGGTTTGTTTGAGGACTCGTCGTCGTGCACCATTTACTCCACGTCGTTCGACTCGCCTAATATAAAAATATGTTTGATATTCCTTTTACTCTACTTATATTTGCTATACAAGTATATGGGTCTCAAACTGATATCTTGATATACTCCTGGTACACAATTTCTGCGTTTTTTTATATACTCCTAATACACAGTTTCTCCTTAATATACTCCAAAATAGGGTTGAACAGCGGTCCAAAACCGTACGAACTGCAAACCAAACCGCAAGGTTCGAACCTCAAATGAACCGCATTTAACGGCTTTTGCGGTTTGGTTTCGGTTTAGATCGCATTTTGCGGTTCGATTCATCAACCGAACCGCAAACCGAAACACAAAATATGATGAACTGTAAACCGAACCAATTAGTTGCGATTTGGACCGCAATTTACAATTTTGGTCTTATATCCATGTATTAATACCTCGTACTCATATCTTAATACACGTACTCATATCTTAATACACTTAATACACGTATCTTGATATTTAGATATGGATACCCTAATACGTTTCTAACTATGTATGCATGTACAGAACGGTGTTCTTTGGCGAATACCAATGCAAGGGACCTGGAGCAGAAACATCCAAAAGGGTTCCTTTCGCGAAGAAGCTTACTGATGCAGACGCCAAGCCCTTCCTCACATTGGACTTCATTGAGGGCATGGGTTGGCTACTTCCACCTCCTCAAGCTAAAGGCGCCGCTGCTGCTCCTGCTTGATGCACCACGACACGAGCCACATGCACTATTCCCAAACCACGTCAACCAAGAAGAAGAAGAACACTTGGATCGATCTTAGGTCGACACGTGACACACCATTTGCTGCTCGAGCTAAGACGTAAGATTTCCAATGCATAGAAATTTGTTGGTTTTCTTAATTACATCAATTAGCAAAGTGTTTTAGGGAATAATGTAATATATTGATGATATAGATTTAACACCAAGATAAGTACGTGCTCTTACCTTGGGGTTAGTGTGCTTGTTGTCTCTCACCTCGAGTGCTGATTATCGTTTTTCTCTTTTTTTCTCCTTCTTCCTCCCATATGTGAATTTAATCTTAATTGCCCTTTCTCTTTGTAAGTTTTCTTTTTCTTGATTGAGGTATCTTTTGGTAGGTTTGTAGGAATCGAATTCGAAAGTTAGTAATCGAAATAGGACGAGGAATGACTTAATTCGATTCCTGAAATATGGGGTTTGATTGAGATTATGTTTATTGATTTTATATAATAGTGCTCATAATAACTCAATTACCTAAATCAATATATTTGGAAATATAAGTTGAAATTATCATGATCCATGAAAAGATCCAAGAATCGGGGAATAGAAAACACCGAAAAAACTCCTTTTCTAAAATCGTCTCATTACAATATTTGTTTGCTACCAAATAGAAGTATCATGTTAGGTGGTATATTCCTAAACCAATTCTTGACTCTCCGAGAGAACTTTTTATTAAAACAAATGGGTCACTACGTATTTTCTATCTAAACGCTTGTTTACTTGTAGATTGTTGGGGTTTATTCTAGGTTATTTTGTAGGGGATTAGTTTTAGGCCGTTTACTTGTAGATTGTTAAAATAATAGGGGTATTTTATTTGAGTTTATAAATTCCATAAACCTGTAATAACCAGTTTATAAATCCCGTAATAACCAAATTAATGTTTGTAAATAAATTGAGTCTTTCGGTTTTCATTTATCAAATTTCATAAATATTCAAATTATTGGCGCGATACATACTAATATATAGTTAGTAAAATGAAGGGATCTCACTAGCTTCGATCATTGATGATTTCCGGAGTGTGATTTGGAAAATTAATATTGAAGGTGAATCGAATTATGATAAACGCGTTGAATTGGAGGTGGATTGGTTCGTGTAAATTTGACGTTATTGTTTCTTACATTTTTATTGTTCTTTTTGAGGTTGTGTGTTGTCCACATATTTAAAAAAAATTTAATCAGTTGATCCTGATGTTGTGATTGATCATAATAATCATAACATTATAATTCCGTAAAGACTCACAAAGCCTAAAAAAACCCTTAGTTTTAGAGTGTTCTACAAAATTGAATGTCGTAAAATCATGCACAAAATAATAATGGTCCTATTCAGTTAGTGACTTGTGGGCTTTCTTTTAGTTTTGTGGTTGGAGTTCTAAAAAATATAAGTGTTCAGTTGGAGTTTATGAATTTGTTATTGTTGTTTAATGATAGGGTTTGAGGTTTATTTCATAATTGGGTGGAGAAATATTCGAGGACATTATGGTTTTCAGTTTTTTTTTCCCATCCTTCGTATTTGTTTCATCGTCCTACCACAATAGACTGCGATAAGGAAGTCCACACCACCGCTCAACGTCGGCTCTTTGAATTGTGATTTTGAGCTCCATGGAGTGAGGGCCTGTGATAAGGAACCCTGAGAGCTCCATCGAGGAAGGGTTTGTAATTTCGAGATTTTGTAGAGCAAATTCAATGAAATTCATGTCCGTAAAAAACCATAATTAGTGAAAATCGCGATTCCCAAATCGGATTTCGGCCCTAGTCCGCTTGAGACGTGTGAAATGTTTGTTTGGATCTTATGGAGCAATCAAGAGCTATCATGGTTAGTTGTGAGGGTATTTTGCTCTTGACAAAAAATCGAAACTAAATCCGAACCATCTAACTAAATAAGTATTCAGAGTTTTTTTTGTAAACCACAAAACCTGAAGAAGAAAAAAAACTCGTATGAAATCACAACCACAATTTTACTAAACACAGGTGTTTAGATTTGAGGACAAAAGAGGGCAAAATCAAAATTGTTGAAAACCTTTTCCATTTAGTACAATTTCACGAATTTACACCTCCACTGGAGGAATTTGCCCCAAAGTGAAGCCTTGTGCAAGTTATGCCCTGTTCGTTGTTTACTCGTGTTAGGGGAACTCATTCGCTTCGCTATTTCACCGCCAAAGAAGAAGAAGGAGAGAGAGAGGTGGCTATGGAAGAAAGAAACGAGGAGAAGCTTACACTTGTGGCGAGAAACCCGTGTTTCGGTCTTCCAACTGGTTGCCCCGATTGTTTGCCAGTTTACTTCTACCTCAAATTTGCACGCGTACCCTTCGATTTGTGCTTCAATGGAAAATATCCCGATTCAGGTAATCAGTCTCCGTCTAGGGTTTATAATTTAGTATTTGGCCTTTCTGTTCGATTTTACTTTTGTTTAGCATTCGGATTCCTGCTTGTTGGAAAGATTTGAAGGATATGGTTTCATTGTTTGATTTTTCCATTTGAGTCTGGCCTTCTGTAAAGAGAACGTGAGTAATTAAATCAACGAGAATGACCTGAAATTATCAATTTCATGGTTACAATGCATTAGTTTTCTTTGTCTATAGAAAGACCCTTGCCTAGTAGTTGAGCTGATCCTAATCTGATCGATCCCGAATAGGCTAGCGAACTGCATTAGTGGTACTGGAGCGATCAATATAGGCGACTCTGTTTTCTTGGAAGATGAGAATTACGACGAGCCCTGTTTGAAGTTGAAGTGCGGATGATAGCTTCATGGATCAATTTAATTGGCGGAGCTGGTTGGTTTATAAGAGCATTCAGATATGGTTGACCACCAGATGTTCAATGAAATGTCCAAGTCAATAGAGAACCGTGAGCTACTGTTTGTCGGTTAATCAATGGGCAGCGATATAGTTCCAGCTCCGACTGAAATTTATACGGAAGCCCCGCCGAGGAAATTGGATGAGAAGCACGTTCACCTGAAGCCCCTGAGGTAGTAGGGTAACGAGGAATCATGACTGTAAATCACTTTAGAGTTTGGATCTTGCGGCAAATATGTTGAAATATTGGAAATAGCTTTGGTTGCAGAGAGTGGTTTTGTTGGATATTTGATTTTTTATCCTGGAAGAGATCAGGCTGTGCTTATTGTTTCTGGTCGTGCTACTTGTCTGGTGGGAGTGCACACACGTGGTCCTGAATTTTTTGGCAATCGATGCCTTCCTATACCTTGTGCTAAGACGAACCGAGTCTATTAACTTATAAACCCATTTATCTATTGTTCCTGTCCTCTTTACTCTGTATCATATGAACTATCAGTATTAATTCTGTTAGCTGTAAACATGTTTATCATATTATTCTTGGACTCCCTTGGAGATTACCTGGAAAGGCTGCTGAATATTGTCCAGTTTTTGCACTGTTGTTGTTTATGGTGAATGTGACATGGTTTTCAATTTGATGGCAGATCAAATTCCTTATGTTGAAGTTGGAACTTATGTGGCTTTCAACAATGAAAAGAATGGTGTAATAGAGTGCTTGAAAGAAGATCGCATTGTTGATCTTGATTCTAATGTTCAAAGTCTCCCTGAGTGGATATCGATAAAAGCTATGGTTGAATCCTGGCTCAGAGAGGCACTTCTTTACGAACTTTGGTTAGGTGCTGAAGGAAACTCTGTACAGAAAATCTATTATTCGGATATTCCATGGCCTATTGGAAAAATTTTGTACCTTAAACAGGTTTCTGCAATGAAGAGTCTTCTTGGGATAACGAAAGAAAATGCTGATAGGAGAGAAGCGGAGGTTTGGTTTTCTGCATCCACTATTAGTTTTGATCTCTATGTTGACATCTTTTATACGGACTACTTTCTGGATTCTTGATGTTCTGATATCTCTGGATTCTTGATTTCTATGTTGACATCTTTTAAATCTTGATAGATATATGGAAGAGCAGATGCAGCATATAAAGCACTTTCAACTCTATTAGGAGATGAGTCTTTTCTCTATGGAGAGAGGTGGCCGTCTTATATCTCTGGATTCTTGACGTTCTTTATCTTAAAAGACTTTCTGCCTTTTTGCAAGATTTTAGTTTTATCTTTTTCCAAACCATGGTTGGGAATACCTGCCTTGTGCTAATTCTTGTTTGTAAACTTATTTTGCAGGGCAACCAGTTTGGATGCCATCTTCCTTGGACATGCCCTCTTTATCTTGCAAGCCTTACCTGTGAGTCACTAGCGAATTTAATATGACTAAGATTTTGATATGAATTATGAAAGCACTGATGACAATACTCAATGTGATAAATTTGCTGCAAAAAGAGTAGTAAAAGAGGGAGATTTTAAGTTGATGAAATAGGCTCGCTATAGCTTTATGCAATTTTGAATTGATTTTTACTTGTAAAGCTGTGAGAGGGAATTCATCAATAAGTAAGATGTATGATGCAGTCAGCTTCTCTTTTTCTTAGAGGGTCGGGGGGGGTAGTAGTGTAAGTTTAAGTTTTTTTTCCCTCTATGGCCATACAAAAGCTTTGAAATATTCTTGAAAAGATCCGTGTATTAAATTACTAGTGTTTCCACACCCCATCTATAGAATTCCTATGCATTTCAGATTGTCACCTCAGTTTTGTCTGTGTTAAAATAGGAAACCTCGGTACTACGGAGCAAGCTTTTGCAATCGAACAATCTTGTCAAGTACACGGAGAAACATAGCTCGGAACTAGTTGAGGTTGATTCTTCATCATCAAGTGCCCCATGGCCAAAGTCAGACCCTTCATCTTCCATTCCGAAGCAAGGAGGATTCTCAAATTGGAGTGAGATGCTTATGAACCTTCTATTTCAATTCACTTATTTTCTTTGAACAAACAGATTAGATGAAACAAAGCAGCACATCATTGTTGTTATAGGTTTACCTAAGAAGGCTTAGATCTAACATCAGATTTATATTTTGTTGCCTCTGAGGTTTCATGTATGTACTAAACTTCTTTTTTCAATGCTTTTAACTAGGTTCAAAGCCCCAGAAAAAGCCTAAGAAAGAAAGATCAGAGGAAGAAAAGAAGTTCAGAAGGCGTGCAAAATACTTCTTGGCAACTCAAGCAATTGCTGTTCTTATTTTCATGTCTCTCCTCACTGGTTCAGATGACAATGAAGTTGAACTCGACGATGATGGAGTTTTCGATTATGCTGATTGATTCATGCTAATCCCTACAAGACCATGAAGAAGATACGGGCAGATTTTGAATTACAAGTTGGTTCTTGTTTAATGCCCTTTGAGTTAGAACTTAGAAGACAGAGTTGAAAGCATGGACAGTTCGTTTCGGTTTCGAAATTGTTTCGGGAAGTTGTTTGTATAAGGAGAGGGAATTTAGCTGCTGAAAAATTGTGCAAGATTTGTACTTGTTTGGATTGCTAAATTCATACCCCGAAAACTGCATCACATTGGACTTTTGATTTGCTAATAAAGTTGAATCAAAGGGGTCCTTGTCTTGAGCAAACACCTTCGTTTCATCCGGTTTCGGTATTCATTGTTATAAACTCTTGAAACTTTCCTTTCCCGTGATCAATGTAGCATTATGGGTTGTTTGATTTGGGCCTAAAAATAAAAAACGCAATGCAGTGTTCTAAAAAACGGTCAAGACCAGACCGTCTCTAGACGGTCTGGCACTGTGCGTTTTTTTGCCTGGACGGATTCAAGATGGGTTGGACGGTTCGGAACCAGGAAATAGTAAAATTCCCAAATTGAACCCGCTTAGGCCCTCTCACCCCGACCGTGCTCTTACTCTCCCACCTCTCTATAACTAACTTAAACTCGGAATTACAATTACAATTGTTACCGGCCAATGGCCGGTAACAATTTGTTACCTATGCTGTTTTTAGCAAAAAATAAACGGGTTTTTATTATTTCGTGACTTTTCGGAATTTTTATGTAAATTAAGATCACGGTTTCTCTCCTCTCATCACTAGTTTTCTTGGTTTTGTATGGTACTTTTCCACAAGGTTGTTGGGGATCGAAATGTTACATCTTATGCTAATTAGTTTGATTAAGATGAAGAAGAAATCAATGTTGGTACATTTTTATAAGTGATTTGATGTATTAGACATATTTAACCTTAATGGTTGTCTCATTTGCAAGGACACTTTTGTTTGCTTATTTTGGTAAGGTGTATCTCTATTTGCGTACGTACGGTCTATCTTTAGGGCTTGTTCAATATGTTGTATGTTAACATTTGGATGATAAAACTGAACCCGTGAACCATTTGACAAGGCGTCAAGGCATAACATTGGATAAGCTGTCTTCTGCTAACCGACGTGGGATCCGGTCGATTGAAGCTGATTTATGAGTATTAAGGGTTGTAACTTATGAAAAAACTTCAACCCCGTGGATAGATTATGGGTATTACCGACGGTTGAAGGAAAGATTTATATAAACTAGTGTATAGCCGAACGGGCCTTGACCTAGTGTTGTGCATGATGGTGAGTTGTGCAAACAAAGATCCTATTATCTTATTCACCAACAATGATATAGGGTCCTTTTGGGGTTAATTTTATAAGTCGATAGAAGCTTATCAAGTTTATGACGTTTATGAAAGGGAAAAAAAAAACACGAGTTGTGTAGTTTATCGAAGTTTGAAAGATTAAATTTTGTTCATTCCATGTGCTACGTCATCTGAAGATTATCGTAGCTTGTCAAATGATATATTACCATTTAACAATATAACCTTAAATAATTCATATTTAAATAAAAAGTAAACATTTTTTATAATTTTATACTTATATCATCTTCAATAAGTTTTGTTGCCTTAAACACCTATCAACTAGACTTGTTCATATCCGGCTACCTGACCCCGCCGGAAACAGATGGGTATGAACATAGGAGGAAGCCCGAACAAGGCAAAAAAAAGACCCGTCAGACCAATCCGGACACCTCTCTAGGTTTGCGGGGCCAAAAACAGATTATCACCCTTTTAAAAATTACAAAATTGTCACCGCGTCAAAACCTATTAAAACAAATTTTGAAGAGGACAAAATGTCGCATGAACTTCATATAATTACAAAAATGTCACCACGTTGTCCAAAAAATCATTAAATGACATGGGACTAATTTGGATTGTTGGATCAAGTGCATCAACGGTAGAAAATGCTCCGTAACTCGATATTGACAGATTTCTTCGTACTTCAACCGATTCCTTAAATTAGTTTGCTTGAACGAATTTTGATTTATAAAACTCTTTTTATCTTTATTTTACATTTAATATTGATAAATTTTTGGTATATATATATATATATAATGTTTACAAATATTTTGCCTCCTCCTTACAAAAATGCACTTGCTCCGCCGCTGCCTATCAAATTTATCGAAAAAAATAAGATCATTCAATCAACCACCTATTTTAGGTGCTAATAAGTTTAGACTACAACTCGATAACGAGTGATTTTTAAATAAACCTATAATATTGTTAATTATACATGTATGAAGCACAATTGCTCATTACTCTTAGTTTGTCAATGTGTTAATTCAGACATTTGTTAACTAACCGGTGCAAATAGTCACATGTTCCTCTCAAAACAAGTCTTCATACTAGAAAGGTATGTAAGGACTACGAATGACATACTAAATTTTCATAGAATTTTCAACTTCATATCAAAAAAAAATGAAGCAGATATTCTTTTGAAATACATTTTGATTAAATAATCCAAAATAGTCCGGACTAAGAAATATAAACACTTTGAAGTTTGATGACCATTTGTCCAATAATTGATCCGAAATTTAATACTTAGTCGAAGCGAAACCCTAAGATTAAAGTATCTACAGAAAAAAGGTGAAAATGATTATCTCGTAAAGAGATTACTCGATACAAAGTGAACTATCACTATTGTCAATAAAAATAAAGTAGTCAGTTTTTTATTTTAGTATGATTTATGTTTTCAATCCAATTTGAACCAATGATATATTCGGTTAGAAATACACAAGGATTGACCCTTCGAAATTAAAAAAAAGTGTCAATGTATACTTGTGTTTGTGGTCAAGTAGAACGGTAATGCTGCAATAGTAGATGTCATATCATTTCATGTCGAAGAGCCGGATCTTAACATCCATGTTTGGACTTACCTTACGCCTGCATTCCTCGAATGTAAAGAAACAGACCGGCCTAGAAAAACCTAGCATGATCATGAAAGAGCCGAATGTAGCCAAGGACAACTCGCCGGTTATGTTTATAAATCTAATATTCACATGTCCATCCACAACCGGCAAGTCATCCTTGGCTGAAATCCACTCTTTACATCCTCATGTAAGGTATCTAGACAACTTATATATAACACTTCGAAACATCTTCCGATCAAATCGGTGCGATTTCTTCCCTCACAAAGAGAACTAACCCAACACAATGCATGATTACACAAAGGAAGATGAGAAGTGCAAATAGCAAAGTGAGTGAGGCTTTTGTACATTCATATATGGTTGCTTGATGTGTTGAAGGTTGAAGGAAAGCAATGGTATTTATATTGAAACTTGACCTAAAAAGAATAAAATAAAATAAAAATAGTTAGGCATAGGATGCTAAAATTGGAGTGCCTCCATACGTTCCACTTGACTTTCTAAAAATGGCAGAGCAGAGGCGGTGATGCCCACTGTCTATTCTATTGATGGTCCACTCTCCATACAAGCCTCTTTTTTTGGAATTTGGGCCAATTTAATCATTTGGTCAATCGATTCATTATGACAAATCCTATAATTTTTTTTTAAATAATTAAAAAAAATTCAAAAATATTTCTCAGAAACTACTAGAATAGAAAACATCTTGGTATCATAGCATACCTGTAGTTTAAAACTAGGGGTGAGCATTTCCGGATATCTGATCTGATTCGAAGGTTCGGATATCCGAAGGCTCGGATATTCGATTCGACAAACTTTAAAAAGTTCGATCCGAATCCGATTCGACAATACAGGATATCCGAAAAATTTATTCGGCGGATATCAGATCCGAAGATCTTATCCAGATATCCGATCCGGGCATTTATTCTTAGACTAGTTGGATATATCCGATCCGACCTTTTCCTCTGAAGCACGATACGTATCCGATCCGATGATCCAAAAAATATGCCCGGATCGGACTCGGATCGTCAATTGCCGGATATCTTCGGATTAGGATTACGGATTAACGGATCAGATTGTTCGTATCGGATATTTTTGCTCACCTTTATTTAAAACTACGGTTTTTAATGAATAATTCGTAGTATTAAACTACGACTTTGTTTTGAATTTTATTTTTGTATGTATCCTGCAATTTTAGAATGCGGGTTTTGTTATCTAATACTATTGGTTATTCATTAAAAATCGTAATTTTAAAGTACAAGTCTACTCCAACCGTAATCATTTTTACCTATTTACGATATATTCGTCAATTTTGGGCATAACGAATTTTGGGAAAATGGACATAAAATAGGATACATATCCATTACTCTTTCTTTTTTGATAAAAAAATATAGCTAATAACTTATAAGGCTAAAAATTTTAATGGATACTTGAAGGTGTAGGGTAACAATTAGTTTAAAACAAAACTTTGAAACTAAAATGAAACTTATTGTAAAACATGTGGACTGTGCAAATTTTAATGAAACGAGAAAAGTTCTATGTTATTCACCCTTTTAATTAAATGACACTTATTATAACAGATTTGTCTATCATACATTATACATACAGATTGAAATAACTAATTTTGATTTTTTTAAAAAAAATTTAATTATTTTTAAAATATTTTTATTCATAATTAAAATCAAACCTTAGAACATGATAAAAAAAAACATATTAAAAATATAATTATACAAACAACTGGGTTGGATAACTCTATCTCTAACCGATTCGATTAGTTGTACTGACCTAAAAAAAAGTCGGTTCTACTGTCCCTGTTACAAATTATTGGGCTAATCTTTTATGAATGTGGTACCAGTCCTTTATTTATTTTTTCTTGAGGTGGGAATAGAATCTCTGAGGAAAATCAAATTCAAAGATTTGGCACAGAATGTGTTTGACATTAAGTGATCAAACATGGACACATAAAAATATTTTTTTTAAAAAAAATCCTGCAAAGATAATAGATAGGTTTGTTAGGTCGATAGCGCATAAACATAAAACAACATACTTGTTAAGATGTAGGAAAAAATGTGTATCTTATATATATATATATATATATATATATATATATATATATATATATATAAATAAACATTAGTAGGAAAAACTATTATATTGTGGATGATCTATAAAAGGGACTGAGATAGAGATGGGGCCGGTTCAAACCAAACCGCCGAACCGGCGGTTTGTGAACCGGCGGTTTAGGTTTGCCGGTTTGGTTGAACCGGCAATTTGCGGTTTAGGTTTAGGTTTGGCCTTTGGCCAAACCTAAACCGGCGGTTTACCCAAACCGGCGGTTAAACCGCCGGTTTGGTTATTTTTTTATTTTTTTTTTTAAAAAAAAAGGACCAAACCGGCGGTTTGGAGATCAAACCGTCGGTTAACCGCCGGTTTGGTCCAGTTTTTCAATTTTTTTTTTTTTTAATAAACCGGCTAAACCGCCGACCAAACCGGCGGTTTAGGTTTAACCTAAACCGCCGGTTTGGATTTTGACGGTTTAGGTTTGCGACCCACCTCTAGACTGAGATATTCGACCCAAAAAAGATAAAACGTATCAAATGCTAACTAGTTCAGGTAGCAGATATTTGAGGGGGAGTGGTTAGTGGTAGGGAACACGTCGACAACATTTTAGTAGGTGAGACTATCATATATGAGTTACTCATCTTATTATCAATGTGTTTTAAATTGAAACCTCATTTGTTCAAGCCTCAAGTGTATAGTTTACCGGGCGTGCGCCCTCCACCTCGTTTGAACCCGATATATAAAAAAACAACACAACGAAATTATTGTCACAAAAAAAAAACCCAACAAAATCAAACCAACAAAAAAATATCAAATCATAAGAGTCGGAGAAGACCCGAAGATGTTTTATATTATATTTATAATCTTCTTTTATTATATAAAAATTGATTATAATTTTCTAACTTTATAATTTAATTTTGTTTATTATTGCGATGATCTCCTAATTATGCTAAAAAGTTTAGTGTACTTTACCAACCCAAATCTCTTATAGTTATCTAGTGTATCATTTTATGTTTCCTAATCATTTAAAATAAATTTATAATGAAAAAAAACAAAAATATACTAGCATTTTGCTTTCCTTTTATTAAACTTTTCCTAAATCTATTATAGTATTATTTATTTTTGTGTAAATTATTGTGATGACTTTTCAACGACTCAAAAGGACTAGAGTATCACGTCACCTTATTTACCGGTTCAAAAAATTAATTAAAACTGTAAAACTATTTTAAAAAAATTAAATCACTCAAAATACTTAATAGTTAATACACTCAAAAACTTGTAAATAATAAATTACCTTCTCGTAGATATTTAAGTGTCCGTTTGGTTGGAGCGGTGGAATGGAAACGGAATGGAATCGAATAAGCAGAGAAAGAAAATGGAATGGATAAGATTATTTTTATGTGTTAAAAAATCTCTAATCAAACGTAATTTTTTATTAATTCGGAATTATTCTGTTACCGAGAATGATTCTCGGTGCTTTCAAACGGACCCTAAAGGTTGTGAAAAATACTCGGCGATCTCCTAAGCTAAGCAAGTTGACTCAAAGATTACTAGGATTATATAAAGTTGTCACAATTTTATTTTATTTTATCTTACTTTTTACAATTTTGACTTATGAACGAATATTTTACACATGTCTCTTTTTTCTCCTATGAATGAGAATATAATTCCCTTTATTTAAAAACGAATACTAAATATTTATGTTTGGAGTCCGATGATTGTTCATTTGGATAGAAACGAAAATAATAATAATAAAAGGAAAAAAAATAATAATGTTGAATATCTAATTATAATTAAATTAAAAAAAATAACTTATTCAAATTAAAAAAAAATAGCTTGTTCGTCTTGTATAGAAAAATCTTACTATAGAAAAATATTATACAAAAATCTTGTAGTTTTTTTTGTAAATTTGTGTGTGTTCATGTTCAAATAATAGAGTAGTATTTAAAAAAAATAACAATTATAAATTTTATTATAGTTATTTAGATTAATTATAGAACAAAAAAAAGAACATTCTAGAAATAATCACTTTATTTTTTAACGGTAAGTCTTAAATCCAAACCATATATTCCTCTTAAATACCAAATTTATA
Organism: Fagopyrum esculentum; assembly: GCA_033239045.1. Taxonomy (NCBI): domain Eukaryota; kingdom Viridiplantae; phylum Streptophyta; class Magnoliopsida; order Caryophyllales; family Polygonaceae; genus Fagopyrum; species Fagopyrum esculentum. Next base: position 1,959,299 of record BSUD01000007.1, on the reverse strand, counting down.
TTTTTAAAACATTTTTTAAATGGACTTTTGGGCCACACAAATGGCCCGTACAGGCCTCCAATGTATCCAAACCTGATCCGTATTGAATTCAGGCCGGACTGAATGACCCGTTATGATAAAACCCAGTGGACCCAAAATGTTTTAGAGGAGCAGACATACCTATATAATACCTAAGCAAACGAAACGAGCTACTCGGCTCGAAGAAGAATTCATATTAAAGCTCGTGTAAATTTAGGCTTGTTTTACTTATAAACGAGCTGAGTTGAGCATTCAACATCTCAATGTTGGGTTTTTCTGTTTTCTTTTGCCAAAGTAATATTTTAAGATTGGTATATTAGCCAACTACTCGGTCTCAACTCGAAAAAAAATCGGCTCAGACTCATACATTTTCTAAACAAGCTGAACATGAATACAATTTATAATCGCTCGTTTATAAACGAGCTGAGAGTAAACCGAATATGACCCATCCTTCTAACCGTTTTCCTTTAGTGAATAGACCCAAGGAGGTGAAATTTTTTCCAATACCATTTCATTCAAACACACCCTTGACTTCGTTCAGTGACACCGGGAGAATGATAAACTCCTCTTCATTCTCCTTCATCCCATTTCCCATAATCCATTTAATAGAAGTTTATAAATTATCATATATTCTATCTTTTCGACATTCCTATCGAACGGACCCCTTTATATTGAAATAATCACCTTAATTTGTATCATTATTTCACTTATCTTTCTCTAATTTTTATAACCTATCTCACTAACACCCATAAACTATTTTTATGAATTGAACGTGTAAATTGACAAAAAAAAATTTTCTTATTTGCATAGAAAATATACATTTTAAAGTTTTTTTCTAATAAATTGAAAAAAGAAGGAAGGAGGAAAAAGAAAAAAAAAAAAAAAGACACAGTCCTCAGTTCATTACAAAACGCAACACCTCCCTTACCAAAAAAAACAAAACGCAACACCTTTGCACTCGTTTTCCCGCCTCTTACCCTCTCTTCTCTCGTCTTTCAACCGATTTCAAGAACACTCCAGAGAGGCAGAGAATATATAAAACGAGCATAAGTAGGAATTCTGCAAAAGAATGTGAGATTAATTTCTCAGCAATGGAGATCGTGAAACTCCGATTTCTAGTTATCTTTCTCTTCGTTTTGCGCCTTCTCTGCGTCGCAGAAGACGAAGATAGTTCTTGGAGATCGCTTGAGTACGATTACTATCGAACAACGTGTCCTGATGCGGAGAACATCATTCGTGACACTATTCGGACGATTCATGCTGTTCGACCTGATGTTGCTCCTGCGCTCTTGCGCCTTGTGTTCCACGATTGCTTCATTCAGGTCAATTTCTGTTGTCTTCCTGGAATTTGATTTCAGTTGCTTCTTTATTATTTTGCTGTGAGATCTGAAGTGCGAATGATTTTTGCAATTTCGAAGAACGAACTGCGTTTGATTGAGGTTTGGTTGGGCATTTTGTTTAGGGATGTGATGCGTCGGTGTTGTTGGATGCGGCTGATGGTTTTGTGAGTGAGAAGGAGGCGCCTCCAAATTTGAGTTTGAAAGGATTTGATGTACTGGACATAATCAAGTCTCAAGTTGAACGAGCTTGCCCTGGAGTCGTTTCTTGTGCTGATATACTTGTCTTGGCAGCCAGAGAATCTGTTGTTCTGGTATTCTATGTCTAATCTCATTATGTGCTGAAGTTTGTCTGATCTTTCGTATATTTATGATTTGGTAATGTTGAATTTGTTTTGAATGCTTGCTTGCTTGCCTTTGACGATGATGAAGGCTGATGGTCCATTCTATCCTTTGCTTACCGGAAGGAGAGACAGTAATGTTTCATATGGTGAGATTGCAACGCACGAGCTTCCTTCTCCTGATGACGATCTTGCATCAACTATATCTTCATTTGCGTCTAGAGGCTTTGATCAAAGGGAGACCGTCACACTTTTAGGTAGCTTGTTCTTTATATATTTCAAGTTTCTTCCTCAAGGCAAAGCTACAGTTTAATTCTAGTTATTTTCTGCAGAACACTAATTCTTGGCTGTTAAATAATCATCAAATTCTTAAATTTGTATTGCATATTATATCATATGGTGTTAAGTGGCTGAGGGTTAGGTTGAGTACCAATGCTAAACGTAGCATTGTTGTCCTCATTGACTATTGATCCACATGTCTATCAGTTTTCTGCTTAAGACTGTTCATTTTAGTGTATAAGTAAATAGTTGTTTGCTTGTACACTGTTATCAGTAAATTTTTCTGAGAGAATTATCGATTCTGTTTTCCTTTCCTGTTAGCTGAGGTGAGGATTGTGAGAGCTTAATCTTTGTATACATCAGATTCTACATTTCTCATACTATCAATTGATTTACAGATTGTCTTTTTGGGTCATATTCAGAGAAATCTTTTTAGGTTTCTCTTTATTTTTTTGAGTTTCTTCCTCAAAACAAAGATGCAGATTAGCTCTATTGATTTTCTTCAGAATACAGTAGATACTAAATCAGCAGTAATTAGTTCTGTATTGCAAATAATATAATAGCTAGTTTGATTTACAGATTTTTGTCTACAGATCTATTAGGTTTATGCTTAAGTAATAAATTTTGGTGTATATCTTAGTTACTATAAACTGAATTCCAGATTGTAGTTTGATGTTTGTACACCTCAGATCTACATTTTACTGTCACATTCAGAAGAATATGTACCAATGCCTCTAAACTCCATTTTTCTCATTGCAATCTTCTCTAATGCAGGAAGTCATAGTATCGGAATGATCCATTGCAAGTTCTTCAGAAATCGGTTCTCCAACTTTAAGGGAACAAATCGTCCTGACCCATCAGTAGATCCTGAATTCCTCAATCTCATGAGATCAGTATGCAACAATGACGATATAGTACCCCCTCAGCACCCATCCGTATCTCCATCACCACACTTATCACCAACACAATCGCCATTATCATCACAATCACCAAACCCTTCTCACCTCGACCTCTTTTCCTCTTTATCCGAGAATTCGGGTCTAAGAATGGACTATGAAGGCCCTGGTAAACAATTCGGAAGCCTTTACTATCGTGGCCTTCTCCAAAGCCGAGGAATACTCTTTGTTGATCAGCAACTCACTGCTGGTGATGAAGCAAGAAACTGGGTCCAAGCCTATGCCTCATCTACCACGCTATTTAGACGGGACTTCGCTATGACTATGATGAAACTCTCCAATTTGAATGTATTGATTGCTCCAAAGGGACATGTTCGTCAACATTGCGCACGGATTTGACTGAAACAAAACGAAATGGTATTGCATTCTCCTTTCTTTTGAGTCAACATATCTTTCTTTGGCATGATTAACTGTCTGGTAAATAATTTGCATAGTTGTATTGGAATATGTTGTAGCTTGTTTGATGCTGAACATTATGTTCATTTGACAACTTACGTGTTATGCTGCATGACCTCTTGCTTTCTATAAATATTTTGTTAAGGCTTGCTTGTTGTGCATAGTTCGCTGAATTTGATGCCAATCTACAACAAACAAGGCTTGTTTGTTGTGCACCAAGATTCTTGATCCCGAATGTGATATTGGTTTTTACAGCTGCAGATTTTGTTAAGGGGACAAAAAAAAAAATTTGCAATGCTGAATTGTGTTAACAATGTAAAAAAAGATTATAAGGTGGATGTAAACTTCAGAGATGCAGAAATCAAATCGTGTAATGCCAAACCGAGGACCGATCACAGCCTATTTGTAGGCATGTTCTTTGGTGGCACGACACCCTAACCCGTGTTAGAGGACATGTATTGCGGTTCTAGATAGGGGTGAGAAAACATATGAGATCCGCCTAAATGGATCCGCTAATTTGAATATTTGATCCGAAAAATCCGAAAATATACGGCAATCGGTGATTTGAATCTGATCCGGAAATATTTTTTTGGATCATCGGAGCGGATACGGATCGAGATTTTGAAGAGAGAAAAAGTCGGATTGGACCGAATACATCCGACTGGAAGAATATATCCGGATTGGAATATAAATTAGATTTTCAATATGGATAAAATGTCGGATATCTGAATACTCTCGGATCGGATCAGACTTCTATAAAAATATCTGATCGGATATCCGGACCTTCGGATTGACTCAGATATTTAAAAAAGTCCCCTAGTTCTCGGTTGAAAGTATGAAAGGTGGGTGAGTGTTGTAGCCTAATCCATCTCAAAGGCCCAATTATCGACAAGGGCTGGGCATAGCCTAATCCCCCCATTTCGATCTAATGCCATTTGATCTTTTTAAATCAACCAATTAGTTGATTTTGGGTCCCATTTTAAGAGATTTAATGTTATTTGATCTCTTTAAATCAACTAATTAGTTGATTTAAGATCACATTTAAGAAAGTGGGTGAAACTCGTGATGACGTCTATTAGATTTGTTGTATATGCACCATCGTCGAATGGGCCATCCGTCTTTTCAAAATTCATAGCTTGTTTGTATTTAACGACACAATATCAGCTCAATGAAATTAGATCAGTCAAAAACAATTTTACAATTACGTAAATAGTACCAGGAAAACAAACCCCTTTAGGATTATCTAGGATAAGGGCTCTAAAACAAAGAGGTAGATCATCAAACAATGGCATCTTAATTCAAACAAAAAATAAAATTAACAAGTGTATCCGTCACTTTTTCCTTTCCTATGAGCGTGACCAAGTTCATTCTAATCCCGAATAACAAAACCTTGACACTTTACAACGAGAGGTTTAGATCCTAGTAGCCTATCCGTCGTGCCCGAAAAAACGGACGGGCATGAACAAAGGAAGCATTCCGATTAACCGAAAAGCTCGTCCGCCAAGCCTGTCTGGCCTGATATGGGCACCACTTTGGACCCGCTTGGGCCGAGAAGCCCGGCCCGGTGACCTGGTAAAAATATTATAATATATCTATTATAATATTAAGTATAAATATAAATATGCCGTTCGATAAGACAATTAAGGCAGCCATTTTAGGCCCAATAGTCGGATTTGACCTGACCCGAATTCAAAACATATTTACAAAGTTCGAACCCAACCTGAACCCGAGTATAAACAGGTCTATTTACAACCATGCTATCTAGGGGAATCGAAAAACTAACCCTCATGCAATACACTCACTATCACTACCCATAACATGAAATCGGATACAAATCTCCTTTCACATTCCAAACAACTAAAAAAACAATATACGTGTAAAACTTGATTTGCATATTTAAAGCATTTTTAATACACCAAACGTGTTTACATTATGTACACGTGGCTCGATGATATTCGACCACGACGTTACACCTATAAATAAAAAAATGTATAAATATTTCTCATATATAAGACAGTATTCAATCAGTTTGTTGGCGCGCTAGCCGAAAGGGGAAGTGTTATTAATTTGATATATCTATATAACTATCAACCTACGTGAAAGTTACAATACGTAAAGCGACGCAAGTAAATAGTAACGATATCAATAAATGCACCAATTGCCAGCAGTTCAATTAAATGTATACACATACTGTACACATAGACCAATTGATCCACGTACGTAAGTATTATTAGTTTTATATGTGCATGGATCATCTATGATTTCTTTTGTTTGCATCGCTGGATCACTTTTATATATATATATATATATATATATATATATATATATATATATATATATATATATATATATATATATATATATCATGACTCATATGTAAACACCGAATATACGTGACTATACCGCCGATTATATATATTCAGGTCCGGCGAATCTTCTCCATTAATAACAAGATTTCTTTTTTCTTTAATATCGCCTAATTTCAACCATTTATTTAACGATCTAACGGATACAATTTGTTCTCATTTTACACGATAAGAGTTGTTTACATGGGAGTCAACTCTCTCTCTCTATATATATATATATATATATATATATATATATATATATATATATATATATATATATATATATATATATATATATATATATATTTCTATAACATTGTATATTTACCAAGAGAATACATAGTGAAAGACCGAAAGTTATAAAACTATATATTACATAGTATAAGTAATTGATAAAAGAGTCGTCAGTTTAAGAATTAAGAACCATAAAAGGAAAATTGCCTAAACAGCTATACCCGTGTAAGGCACGGGTTATAAACTAGTATAATAATAAGAGAAAATTATCTAAACAATACTCCATATTTTAGGCTGACTAAACTTTAATACTTTGTCACGTCGTTTAAACCATCAAAAAGGGTACCTTGTATATTGAGCCGATCAAATATTAGTACCCGTTCACACGTTAAGTTAACAAATCGGTGTTAAAAATATGTAGTATTGTAAGCTTTATGTCTAAGGTAGGTGAACAATTTTGCCCATGATATTTAATATCGATACGTTAACAAATCGGCGTTCAAAGATGGGGAATTGTTTAAACAATTTTCTCTGAATATAAATATAAGTGATTAAACCCACTTGTCATTCTCACGTCAATCCACCACGTTGTTTTCCACTTGTCATCACCATATTACGTATCTCATATTTTTTTCATATGTTGTTCTCACACTGACGTATAAAAATTATAAAAGTTTTTTTTCTTTTCCAATTTCGACTAACTATATTCTGTAAATACTTGATAATATTCTTATAATAAAAAATATGATTTGTATTGTGATTATAAAATTACAAATAACAATATAATTATTTATTTAAAATTAAGTCATATTTTTTAAACAATAAAATTTTTCCTCATCAAAAAAATTATTAATATTAAAAATATAAGATTTTTATATTAATTAATTAATAATATTTTAAAATTTGAAAATATAGAATAATAAGATATTCATCTATTTTTCATTTATTATTTCATCCATAAAATATCAATAAAAAATATACTTTAATATGAGGCTACCCCTTTAGCATTTATGAAACATGGACAATTTCATTTGCCATCTTTCAAAATATAGACAGGTGTACCTAAATATTAGAAGAATAATTTATTCACAGTCCAAGAGTTAGGTTTAGATTAATTTCCGGTACATTACTGATATTTGATACAAACCTCATATAATTCTTTAATTGAACAACCGAATTAAGGGCTCGTTTGAAAGCACCGAGAATTATTTCCGGTAACGGAATAATTCCGAATCAATAAAAAACTACGTTTGGTTAAAGATATTTTAACACATAAAAGTAATCTCATCCAATCCATTTCCTTTCTCTACCCTTATTCGGTTTCATTTCATTTTCATTCCACTACTCCAACTAAACAGACACTAAAATAGACCTAAAAGTTACAACATAAAAAAGAAGCGATAATGTAATTTTATTGAAAATTCGTAAATATTAATCAAGTTTGACGTTTGAATTAATAGTATTTGATACAAATCTCCCATGATCATTTGACTTTTTTTTCTATCAAATTGTTATTTCTCTTTTTTTTTTTTAAATCTCAATCTTCAATTTTAATTTTCCGACTATAAGTAAACCGATGATGTTCGAATTCAAATTTTCTTTCTTTTATTAAAATATATATTTTTTCCGAAATGACTAAAGGTTTGTTTTGTATTAAGTTGTAGGAGATTCATTTAGATTGTTTAGTGGAGACGGCTGGAGATTATGTTTGAGAGTTGTTTGGTATTAGATGATATTTAGGGTGTGTTTGGTAGGAGAAGGAAGTTATTTTAAAGATTTATGTAGATGGAATTTAAAAGGGTTGAATTTTATGTTGAGATTTATTAAGGATTATAATATGTAAAATAAGCTACGTCAGGTTGTTTGGTCGAAGATTTTATAATGGGTTTAATTGATACAAATTTATAAATTTTAGTGAAATCATAATTGATAGTTGTAAATTAATCTCCTATAATCTTGGTAATATGAGTTTATTTTTTACCCTTTTTAATTCCAATTAACCCCTGATATAAATTTCTTCATAACCTTCATCTTTATTCAAAGTTTCAAACACTTACATAAATTAATCTCCTAAATTTTAATCTAAATTAACCCCTTTAATCCCTAACCAAACACAACCTTAGAAATTGTATTATATTTGGAGGTTATATTTGAGAAAGAATCTCCTATAAACAATCTCGTGAGTACTAACTTTTTTTAAAAATAATTCTCAACAATCTCCATCCACCACAATCTAAAAAAAACTTATCTCCCCAAAGCGGAATGTTAAAACCTTGGGCCTGATTAGTTTGAGTTTTGAGAGTGTCATTTATATTCAGTTTCACATTGAAAACTTTTTAACCGCAACCGCAACCACAATTTTACTGAAATCGCCCCCCTATCTATCACTCAAAACAAAAGGGGCGTGTTATATACACACTTTTAAAATTACTTGGTACCAAATATGAAAGCTTTGCGGTGGCGCTCAAATGATCTGAGCGCTTTGCGATAACGCTCAAATCTTAAAATAAAAATAAAGTAGGCAAAAATTCGGGAAAATTAGGGTTTTGAGCGCCGGCGCATGGCGCTGACGCCCAAAACCCTGTTTTTTCTTATTTTTGCCATATTTTTATTAAACATTTGAGCGCCTTCCTACTTTTGTCTTTTTTTTTATTAAAGGTTTGAGCGCCTTCGGAAGGCGCTAGCGCTCAAATTATTATTTTTTTCTTTTTACTTGTTAAGCGCCATCGGAATACGTTTGTTTTTTACACTAGTAAAACAAACCTCGTGCATTTAGCTTTTTCGAAACAAAAATAAATACAAAAGAAAATATTTATTTACTTTAAATGCTTCTCACCTGGCTAAACGACACCGTTTAGTAGGCTATAAGCCTATAAGAATTGAGAAGCTGAATTTCGCATTATATTCGAGAAAAGGGGCCTTCATGTATTTCCACGAGAAGCTTTTGCTTTCACAATAGGCAAAATTCGAAATCCTTTAAAAAATATTAATTGAAGAATATATATTTCAATATTTTATCATAAAAAAAAAAGCGAAAGAAAACAATTTTGAAGTATCAGTCCGGCAGCCAGTCAGCCAGCCAGCCAGCCCTAACGAGGAGAGCAGGCAGAAGGCTGCAGCTAACGAAGAATCATCAAGAGCACCAGCAATCTGACGTTTTCTCTCATTCTTCTATGTGATTTTCGATTTTCTCGTTTCCAGGTGATTTTTCCTCTTTTATCTCTCTCGTGATGTCTTATTTGTTGATTACCTTTTTTTGGGGGATTTTAAATTTGTTAATTGCGATGCGTAGGATGATTTTGATTTGAATGTCAGCTGTGAGAATCTGTGTTCGCATTGTTTTGTTTTGTACATAGGCCAGATCTGCGAATTTTGATTCGTAGAAGGGATTCTCGTTGAATGGCTCTGTTTCGTTTCATTTCGTTTTTGTTGATATCTCTGTTGACTGCCGTTTTTTTTTTGTGAAATTATCGGTGATTTCCCTCATTGTATATGTTTCTCAGAATTGTTAGTGGTTTGTGAACTTAATTTTCCCTCGTTTTCCTTTTCTTCCCAAAATTTGGGAGGTGTTGTGATTTTTTAGTTTCTTTTCAAGTATAGTCTTCTCGCCATCGGAAGCTATTATTGTTTATTTCTACTTTTGCCATCAAAATTGCTTAATTTAGAAGATAGCGTGTTAGTGTTGCTGTGCTGTCTGCAATAATTTCCCCCAATTTTGTGGACTCTAGTTTTGTTCATGTAAACAGAAGTTTCTTATTGACTTTATTTAGATACTAATTTGCTATTCTTCTAAATTTGATAAATTCAGGTTCATTCTAGCAAATAATGCTGTTCAGATAGTGTTTCTGTGATACGGTGGTTTTGTTGAATTGCTAAGACATTTGTACATTGATCTTCTGAAGAAACTTGGTCATAAGATTTGATTTCTAGAGCTCTTAACCATGTCTGCCTCAGCTGCAACTTCTGCATTTCTTTCGGTGACACCTCCGTCTTCAGATTCCAACTTGAAGAACAATCTAGGAGGGAGCACTCCGTCTAACTTGGATACTACTGGTGTCAAGTCAAAATCTTCTTCTTCCGGACGTTTTCAGGTCAAAGCCAATGCACAAGGACCTCGTAAGATCAATGGTTCAGCCGTGAATAGTCTGTCAACTGCAGTGGAGGGTTTGAGGAGTGATGACACTTCTCCTCCCCCAAGGACTTTCATCAATCAATTGCCTGATTGGAGTATGCTTCTTGCTGCTATTACTACCATATTTTTGGCTGCGGAGAAGCAGTGGATGATGCTTGATTGGAAGCCTAGGCGGCCGGACGTGCTTATGGACCCTTTCAGTCTAGGTCGAATCGTTCAGGATGGCTTTGTCTTTCGCCAGAATTTTTCTATACGCTCCTATGAGATAGGTGCTGATAGGACGGCATCTATTGAAACCTTAATGAATCATCTACAGGTGAAGTTGGATCTCAAGCCTTATTTTTGGCTGTGGGTTGTCTTGTCATAACTTAAGTTCCGTTTTGTGTTTCGGTTGCAGGAAACAGCTCTTAACCATGTTAAGACTGTAGGGCTTATGGGTGATGGCTTCGGCTCAACCCCGGAGATGTGTAAAAAGAACTTAATATGGGTAGTTACTCGGATGCAAATTCTTGTTGACCGATATCCGACATGGTAAGCAATTTCGGGAAGTAAAATATTGAATAATTCCCTTTTGATGATTGTAGACAATAAAAGCACGCATGCAAAAGGATTAAAGGACATACTAGCTGTTAAGAGACCCTACGGATTACAGAAGTGGGGCTGGTTATCTTGGATTAATCTTGGTTTTTCTTCTTTGGGTTGAAATCCTGGAAAAATGACTAATGGCATAATAATGGTTATTGGTCCATACTGGTAAATTGCAGAAAACCATGTGACCTTCTCATTTTGAGTTGTTGGCTTAATTAAATGGCATTTCCTTAGTATTTTTTTTCTCTCTATTATATTTGAGAAGGGTTATTTCCCAATTCAGAGCCTAAACTTTCTCACCTTTGTTTTTAATCGGCTGGTATATATCTGCTTCTCACTTAATGACCGCTTGCCTTAGTTTAATCACCTCTGGCTACCTAGACAGAGAACATTAAGATGCAAAAAGGAGTTTGCTATCTATAAATGGCTCACTTACTTCTCAGGACCGCTTGCCTTAGTTTAATCACCTCTGGTCCTCTGGCTACCTAGACAGAGAACATTAAGATGCAAAACAGGAGTTTGCTATCAATAAATGCCTCACTTAGTTCTCAGGCAGTATGAATTTTTGAGAACTTAGTTTTTTTTTTTCTTATGGAATTCTCCTCGTGAAAATGAACTAATAGAATTGTATGCAATATTTTCTGCAGGGGGGATGTTGTTCAAGTAGATACTTGGGTCAGTAAAGCAGGAAAGAATGGTATGCGGCGTGACTGGCGACTGCTTGACTGCAAAACTGGTGAAACTTTGACAAGAGCATCAAGGTTAGAAATTATCTAAGAATTTGTTACATGTTTATATGCTAATTTGTTCCACATTCTGGTGCTTATTTATCAAGTAGCATGTTCCTGTTTGCAAAGAAAAAGTGAATTAATGACTTCCATTTCTATCAAGTATTTGATACTCTAAAATTTTAGTTCAAAACTATAAGATCTGGAGTTAAATAATGAATCTTAAGAAGTAATCTTTGATTTCCATGATGCAGTGTGTGGGTGATGATGAATAAGCATACAAGGAAATTATCTAAAATGCCAGATGAAGTTCGTGTAGAGATTGAGCCTTACTTCATGAACACACCTCCTGTCATTGATGATGACGGGAGGAAGCTGCCCAAACTTGATGACAATACAGCTGACCATATACGGGGCGGCTTAAAAGTCAGTTGCTAGTTGATAGTAAATACTGTACAGACTCCTTGACAACTTAACATATTGTTGTGGTTTAATAGTGGTAATTTTCTGGCTGGCTTTGTCCATTTTACAGCCTCGCTGGGGTGACTTGGATGTAAATCAGCATGTTAACAATGTCAAGTACATTGGTTGGGTCCTTGAGGTAATCTCAACTCTTTTTTCTTCCATATCACAACTTGCTTAAAGCCTTAGATTAATTCTCGATTCATTTTCACTCTGATTAGTCATGGTTAGGAGTTTTAGAAGCTTACCCATTTGGTGGTTACAAGTTACTTGTTGAAAGGTGTTTCTTTTTAGCTCTAAGGTTTTCGGGTTGGCTGGCCTTAAAAGAGTTACAAATATCACCGTTCTATATAATTTCATAAAAACCCCATAAAGGTCTCATGATGATTTTCCTTTTAATCCCGAATTCCAGATCATTTTGAGTTGAGATCATTTATGGTTAACTACTCTAAAATTATGGGATGGGTCATGTTTTGACATGTCTACGAAGGATATGATCTCTTGACATTTTGATGTGTTTTCTTTGTTAACTATTCGGTTCTCGAACTACTGCATTGACCTCTGATCTTTCATGTAAATCAACCTCAATAGGTAATTGAAGGGAACTTAAAATTTGATTTTAAGAGCGGAATAGAATTTGCTTAGGTCTCTATAGGTGATTGGATTTTCTGTGTTTTGGGGGAGTTTAAATTATCAGGAAGACAACTCCCTGGATTATATGTTAAAAAAAACAACCAAGCACATTTTAAATTCTACTTCCTGGATTTTTGCTTGTCAACCAAACGAGCTCTTTGCGGTTTCACAATCTGTGATGTCTTGCCTTGCTATTAGATTTCTTACTACCTTGTATCAACATTACTTTCTTCAAAGCTAATGGTCGCGGAAACTTCTTGCAGAGTGCTCCACCGCCAATAGTGGAGAACCATGAGCTCTCGGGCTTGACAATGGAGTACAGGAGGGAGTGTGGTAGGGATGAAACCCTCCAGTCTCTCACAGCCATGACAGGTGCTCACGTTGGCGGGTTGCAAGACTCAGGCCATGTGGAGTGCCAACACATGTTGAGGCTCGAGGATGGAGCCGAGGTCTTAAGGGCAAGGACCGAATGGCGACCCAAACACGCCAAGGATTTCGGGAAGCTGAGTCAGGTTTGGGCCGAGAGTGGCTAGAACTTAACAGTCAAACATGGCATGAGGATGCCTGAAATTCATATGGTTTTAATTGTGTATGTGTAGAGCTGAACTGCTCCCTATTTACATTACCTTCTTCTGTCAATTCTCTTTCAAATATGGTGGTTATTTGTGAATTTTGTGTACTTGAATGCAGGTGAAAGATGTAAAAAAGTAAACAGAAAACGCCTTGTAATTACTCTCTTAACGTGTAGTCTCTCTTCCTTTGGATAACGTGGATTATGGTTGGCTATATTCTGAACATTATTTTTTTAAAAAAAATTTAGCCAAATAGGGCTTTTCTTTTTCTTTTTTCTTTTTTATATTTTTATTAGGCTTGTGTACCATTCAATTTTTACCATTTTCGTTTAATAGTAGATAAAAAAATTTAACTTTTTATTAAAAAAAAATTAATAAGAGGACTTTGGCCTTAGTTTTGAATTTGTTTTTTTTCCTCTCTTATTTTCTTTTTTTTTTTTTTTTTTTTT